>CM027081.1:0-123261 GCA_015343265.1 Pao palembangensis
AAGCGTTTCACCTACGACTCTCCATCCCTCCTCAGGTGTCTGCCAGCCGTTTCTGCCCCGCAGTCTCCCCCTGCAGCAGCACAGCATCATGGGCCAGCCTTACATTGAGCTCAGACATCGGGCCCCTGAAGAGCGTCTGCGGCTGCCCTTCGGCCCCTCTGCTGAGCTCCAGCCCAGGCCTGTTCAGGGGCCACCGCTGGGCCAGCAGATGGGGATGCAGCAGCAGCAGCATGCTGGCTCCTCTGCTCTCCCAGGAGCTGAAGGGATGGAGGAGCACCTGGAGGGAGAAGACTCAGCTGTGAAGGATCTGGAGGATGTGGAGGTCAAAGATCTGGTAGACCTGAATCTCAACCTGGACCCTGAGGATGGTACAAAAGCAATGATTCAGATCCTTCCTGTTACATATACGCTAGTTCCTGTTCCTGCTGGTTGCTCTGCTTCTCTGCTGCTTGAACATCTTTTTGTCACCACTGGTTCAGGTAAAGAGGACCTGGATCTTGGCCCCAATGACCTCCACCTTGACGACTTCCTTCTCTCTGGAAAGTTTGATCTAATCGCCTATGCTGACCCTGAGCTCAACTTGGAGGAAAAGAAGGACATGTTCAACGAAGAGCTGGACCTTGGAGAGGTGGCAGCAGAGGAGAAAGAGGGCGGGGCCAAAAAGGCAGCTCATCTAGTCAAACAGGAAGTGCAGGAGTGCCCAGCCGTAGCTCAGCGTGGGGGTGTCTGCCAGTCTGCAGCCTCTGTGGTGCTCAGCAAGGTGAGGAGCTTTCAGTCAAACCATCACTCAGCCAATCCCGCCATCAGCTTCACCAGCGCTCTTCCTCCTCTGAAGGTGGAGGAGTCTGCCTCTGGGAGCGCTCTTCACCCCCAGCTTAATGCGGCACCACTGGGCATGTCTTCACAGCTTCACCCCCCCTCAGCTGGAGGTAAACTCTCCACCGTGTTAGGACATCAGCAGAGATTGCCTCTCTGACCTTCACCATCCTCCTCTTCCTCCTCAGGTCAGTCCGGTGTCCAGCAGAGACCCTATGGCTCCCCTTCATCCTCCCAGCCGCCCGTCTTCACCTCCCCTGCTCAGGGTCCCCTCATGTCCCCTCACACTGAGGGGATGCCCATGCCCCCTCCCCAGCCTCACCTTCCTCTGAACTCCCAAACTCAGACACCCCACATGGGGACCCCCACCCAGAACCACAGCCCCAACCCAGCCATGTTTACAGAGAAGCAGATCCAGGACCATCATGCAAACAAGCAGAGGCCTCTCCTCTTGGAGGAGCAGCCGCTCCTTCTGCAGGATCTCCTGGACCAGGAGCGGCAGGAGCAGCAGCAGCAGAAGCAGATGCAGGTGCTGATGAGACAGAGGTCCACCCCAGAGTCTGGGATCACCACCATGGGTAAGAGCTGCACACCAAGAACAGCTGGAACCTTCATGCTCTGAGAGGTTTCATCTGTGTGTGCGTGCGCGTGTGTGTGTGTGTGTGAGCAGCAGACTTTGATTCCATCTCTGACCCCATCATGAAAGCCAAGATGGTGGCGTTGAAGGGCATCAACAAGGTGATGAGCCAGGGGAACCTGGGCCTGAACACCATGGTCATCAACAGGTAGGAGAGCCTGGCGTTGTTCTATGAAAGCCCTTCATCACAGACGTCACTCAGGCCACTCAGAGTTGATGCTAATCTGCAGCAGGCCGGGGTCCAAGGTCCACCTTCTGTCAGGTCCTGGACCTGCTGAGGGTGGACCACTCCTGCTGCTAGACCACAAAGAGCAGCTAGCTTTAGTTCTTTCAAGAAACACTGTGTGTGTGTGTGTGTGTGTGTGTGTGTGTGTGTGTGTGTGTGTCCATGCATGTGCCAGGCTGCAGCAGGCTCCAGGGGCTCAGGGGGTCCTGGTGACTCCAGGGTCTGAGGGGACTCCTCAGCTGGTGGCTCAGGTGAGTAGAAGTGCAGCAGAAGACAGCTGCTTAGTACTTCCTGTCATCACCACCAGCTTGTCGTCTTTCCCTCAGGATGAGAAGTTAACCCCCCAGCTGGTTCGGCCCAACCCTCCAAACTTTGGCTCGGACTTTGTCAGTGAGTATGGCTCTGAGCGTGTTACCTTCCGCCTGCGGTCTGTGGCCTAACGACTGTGGCGCCCCCTGCAGACGAGTCCCAGCGCAGGCAGTATGAGGAGTGGCTGGCCGACACGCAGCAGCTCCTGCAGATGCAGCAGCGTCTGCTGGAGGACCAGATCGCTGCTCACCGCAAGACCAAGAAGTCCCTGTCAGCCAAACAACGCACAGCCAAGAAGGCGGGCCGAGCCTTCGCTGAGGAGGACGCTGCCCAGCTTCGCCATGTGACCCAGCTGCAGGGGACGGTCCAGAAGCAGCTGGAGCAGGTACCCCCCAGCAGCACAGCCACACCCCCTCATCTGATCTCCTCCACTCAGACACATCTGACAGCCAACAAGTGTGAAGATGTTCAGCTTCAACTTGAGATGCTTCTTAACTGAGCTTATTCCAGTGAAGCTGTCCAAGTCATGGACACACCTGAGCCCTGGAGCACCAGCACGCAGACCAGAGCTCCTCCTACTCAGCTCCCACTGAGCCCCTCCCACTCAGATCCCATTGAGCTCCTCCTACTGAGCCCCTCCCACTCAGCTCCCACTGAGCTCCTCCTACTCAGCTCCCACTGAGCCCCTCCCACTCAGATCCCACTGAGCCCCTCCCACTGAGCCCCTCCCACTGAGCCCCTCCCACTGAGCCCCTCCCACTCAGATCCCACTGAGCCCCTCCCACTGAGCCCCTCCCACTCTGCCTCTGGTCATGCTGTCCTCGTTAACGTTGAAACCGTTCTGATTTCAGATCAGAAAGCAGCAGAAAAATCACACCGAGCTGATCGAAGACTACAGGACCAAGCAGCAGCAGCAGAGGGCGCTGCAGCAGCCCCCCACAGCCAAGCCTCCCATGATGCCGCAGAAACTCAGCCAGCCTGGTGGAGCGCCCCCCCAGTCTCATGCCGCCAACATCAGCGCTGGCTGGCCCTCAGGGGGTGGAGCTCCTGGGGGGTTTGCACCGAGGGGACCTCCGTTGCCTCTGCCTAATGTCCCCCAGGCTCCCTCTCACAGCCAGGCCCCAGGCTTTAGCACAGGAAGCCAGGGCCCAGCAGGAGGTGCTGGAAGGGCCCCCTCTTGTCAGGTACTCAACCGTTTTGGTCAGCTAGCTTTATAAATCTGTTGTAAACGTTGGTTTCTGTGTTCTGAGACCAGGACAAAGCAGCTTTCCAGCTGATAGCCGTTGGCTAGCCAGGTAGAATCAACAATGCAGAAAGTGGGAGACCAAATGAGACGTTCTCCTGGCGTTCTAGTCACCATTTGAAAATGAATTCACAAAACATACTAACCCTGGGAAGAAAGAGCATTGAAAGTAGCAGGAAGTGAGCTGGACATCAGCTGATGGTTTGTGACTCCGCCCCCACACGCTGCAGGTCAACTACGATGACAACAACCCCTTCAGTGAGGGCTTCCAGGAGAGAGAGAGGAGAGAGAGACTCAGGGAGCAGCAGGAGAGGCAGAGAGTTCAGCTCCTGCAGGAGGTCAGACATCCATCGTTTCCATGGTCACCGTGAGCGGGGCAAGTGTGAACGTGCTGCTTGTGTCTCCTCAGGTGGAGCGTCACCGGGCTCTGCAACAACAAATAGAGCTGGAGCAGCAGGCGCTCTTCGGGGCCGCAGGGGCCCCTGGCCCTCCTGCTGGTCCAGCGCCTGGTCCCGCCCCTGCTCCAGCAGCAGAAGGTCTGTCTCAGATGGCCTTCTTCAGCCCTGCAGGTGCCCACCAGGGCTACCCCGAAGGAGCTCAGAACCCTGGAGCTACCCTGGCGTCTGCTCTAAGGCCCAGGACGTCCGCGGAGCACAGCATGGGCCACGCTGAGTCCAGGTCCAGGTTCCTGGGCCCTGCTGGGCTGCCTGAGCCCCTAGCGTCTGCTGCAAGGCCCCTCCCCCACCCTGAAGGTCAGGCCTGTCGATTTGGACATGAGCCTTCATGCTCCTCCCCCTGCAGCCCCTCCCCGTGCTTACCTGGAGAGCCTGGCAGCCTCCTCAAGAGGAAGAAGAGGGACGCCGATGAGACTGGAGCCGGGACGCCACTGTCCTCCCACTCTGATGACGTCACCGCCTCAGCCACTCCAGCTGTCTTGGACAATTCCTGCTCGGGGCCCACTCAAGCCCCGCCCACTGCCACATCGCCCCAGGTGAAGGTCAGTCCTCAGTCACAGCCGAGAGCAGAAACCTGCCAGGTCACATGTTTAACTGTTATCTTCGCCGTCTCTTCAGAAGGAGCGTCAGGAGGGCGGAGCCTGTGAGGGCATGGTGAAGAAGGAGGAGGGTGGAGCAGAGGAGGTCTTCTCCCCTGCTCTCTGTGGGGCAGCTAAAGATGGTGATGGAGGCAAAGAGCTGCTCAGACACCTGCTGAAGGACAAGATTTCCCACATCATGGCCTTACCCACAAGCCACGCCCCCCCTGCTGCCTGCAGACAGTCCTCCCATGAGAGCATCCACTCTGAGGAGGAGGATGGGCCTTGTTCCCATGGAAACATTGTGAGTCGGGGCTGGGTGAACGGTGTCCAGACTGAAGTGTGTGTGGTTAAAACCCGTGTGTGTGTACCTGTCAGGAGAACGGTGCTGAGCTGCTGGACTCCAGGAACAAGCTGCAGCGCTGCAAGAGACTGGCTCGGGCGGAGAAAGACAGACCTCCCCAGAAAAACAAGAGACGCAAGAAGGAGGATGAGGAGCTGCTGCTGTGCTGCTCCTCCTCCCAGCCCATCCTGACTCACCTGGCTCAGGTAAGCGTCCTGGCTGAGCAGCTGCTGGTGCTCAGCGCTGGTTGCTGATGGGCTGCTCTTCTCTCAGTTGTCAGTGCTGCCCCTCATGGAGCCAGTCCTGGGTGTGGATTGGAGTCTCTTCCCCCCGTACGGCAGCTCCTGCCTGGGCAGACACTCCCGGCTGAGCGGCTCCTTTGGAAACGCCTCCCTGGACGGCGAGACCGACTTCTACTCCCAGCTCATATACAAGGTGCTGCTGCTGTAGCTGTTGTAGCTGCTGCTGCTGCTCAGTTGCTGCTGCTGCTGCTCAGTTGCTGATGCTGCTGCTCAGTTGCTGATGCTGCTACTGTAGCTGCTGTAGCTGCTGCTGTAGCTGCTGCTCAGTTGCGTGTAGGAGCCTGAACATGCTCGTGTTCCTCTCCATCAGAACAACCTCAGCAACCCCCCCACGCCGCCAGCCTCCCTGCCCCCCACGCCACCACCGCTTCCCAGGCAAAAACTGATGAACGGCTTTGCCACCACAGATGAGCTGACCAGGAAGGACGGTGAGACTGTTGTCGTCCTGTGACCTTTCTGCCTGTACCTGTGTGGGGGGGGTAGACGTTCTTTTTCAAACCTCATGTCTTATGTGAATGTCAGGTGTGAGGCAGAAAGGGGAGGGGCTTGTGCCGTTGAATCCCGCCAGCAGGACTGTTGATGTCCCCGCCTCCTTGCCGACCCCTCCCCACAACCAGCAGGAGGAGCTCAGGTAAACGTAGCCTTTGTGTCCCAGAGTTGGGCGGGTGTGTCTGCAGCACTGACCTGTCCTCTGGGCTGGTGTCCTCAGGGTCCAGGACTCAGAGACTGTGGACAGCTACGTCCCCTCATCGTCTCCAGAGAGCGTGGCTGACGTGGAGGTCAGCAGGTTTCCCGACCTTTCCTTCGTCAAACTGGAACCAGTCTCTCCGTGCCCGTCGCCTACGCTGGCCATCCTGCCCGCTGCCAGGGGCAAAGGTCGCTCTCCCGCTGGGTGCTGACTCATCATGTGACTATGCTTGTTCTCATTGGACGTGTGTGTGTGTGTATTTAGCCTCTGCAGTGAAACAGGAAGTGAAAGTGGAGCCGACCCCCCAGGATCAGCCCTCCTGCTCAAACACAGAGCTGGTTACCATAGCAATAAGAGTCAACCCAGTTGCAGCTCAGGTGAGCGTCTCGTCCTCCAGAGCGGCGCCCTCAGTCTTCCCGCTCTTTGCTGACGTCACACTCTGCTTTGCAGAACATCGGGGGTGTGATGGCGGCGGTGGCCCAGCTGCTGCGGGTGCCCGTCCCTCTGGACTATCAGCTCAGTCGGACTGCTGGCCCGGACCAGGCCCCTCTGGCCCTCCTGGCGGGGGCCCGCGGGCCCCTCCCTCAGGTACTAAACACAGGTGGAAAGCAGGATTATTGGGATTAGATGAGTAATCAGATTTCTGTGTGCAGAATCCACCAGAAAGCAGACAGCAGAGATCATCAGCTGCTGCTGGGAGCAAGGGTCAGTCTCACACACACACACACACACACACACACACACACACACACACACACACACACTCTGCTTTCCCTCCCCTGATGTTTGATTGACAGCTGTCTATGTTCTCTTCAGGTGTCCCACAAGTCCACCCTGCAGTCAGACCTCAGGTTTGCAGCTACTGCAAAGACATGCTGGGAAACGGAGTCCAGGTCAGAGAATTGGAACAGGTTGAACACTGAAGACGCAGCTGTTTGACAACCAAACTGGCTGACTGTGTGTGTGTGTGTGTGTGTGTGTGTGTGTGTGTGTTTGTTGTAGGAGATCCAGCCCAGACCAGCAACCAGCCTCCTGTTCTGTAGTCCAGATTGTTCTTCCCTCTACTGGTGTGAGCTGCGGAGGACAGCTGGAGCCAAGGTGGGACTGTGGTGTGTCTGCTGCATGTATCCGAGTATCTCTGAGTATCCGAGTACGTCCACCATCTGAGTATCTGCTGCTCACATTGGGGCGTGTGCCTGTAGACGTGGCGTGCAGCAGTCAGACTGCACAGCTTCTCTGTAGTTGTACTTCTGAGTGTGTTCCAACCACGGTAGGCTCAGTCTCACTGCAGAACCTGGAGCTTTGCATCATGGAGGCACGTGCACGTGCTGGTACCAGCTTCCTGTTGAGTCCTGTTGTGCCTGGCTGCTGGTTCCAACATGTGATGACATCACAGCTTGCCTGTCCACAGGCTGTGGAGCTCGCCACAGTGACCAGCTCTGGTCAGGGCCCCTGCAGAGTGCAGCACAAGTACGCCAACAACATGTCATCCATCGCTGTTCACTCCCTCCTCCACACGGCCTGCCCTCTGCCCGCCACCTCCTCGCCCCCGCCTCACTTCCCCTCTGCCTCCACCATTACCATGGAGACAAAGCCCCACGTGGATGGCCTCAAGGTGTGCGACGTTTGGAGCCTCAGTAATGTTTATGTAGCAGTCGGGCCTTCTACTGACCTGATAAATGTTGACAGGTGAGGGTGAAGTTAAAACCACACCCCCGGGCGGTCCCTGGGGGAGAAGACCTGCAGTTTCCTTGTCCAAAGAAAATGAAGAGCAGCCGCTGGAGGCGCTGGAGTCTGAGCGTCTCATCCAGCAGGTTAGCCTGTTAGCAGGAAGCTTGGCTGGCTAACCGCGGAACATGGTTGAAGGTTTCTTCTCTTTCGTTCAGAAGTCTTTCAATCCCCAGTGAGGTTGCTGGCATGCCAAGTGAGGAGGAAGTGGATGTGTTGTTGAGGAAGTTCGGGGTGTGTCTTGATCCTGAGCCCTTACCCAGAGATCAGCGGCGCTGCTGCTTCTGTAACCAGCAGGGAGACGGGCAGACAGACGGCCCAGCCAGGCTGCTCAACCTGGATCTGGATCTGTGGGTGAGTGTGCTGGACTCTGAGGAGGCCAGCCCAGAACTGCTGGGCTCTGGGTGGAGCAGCCGTCCACAGCAGCGTGATGGAGATCTTCTGTCTGTGTCAGGTCCACCTCAACTGTGCTCTGTGGTCAAGTGAGGTTTACGAGACCCAGGCCGGCGCTCTGATCAACGTGGAGCTAGCCTTGAGGCGTGGACTGACGCTCCGCTGTGCCCACTGTCAGCAGACCGGAGCCACAAGTGGCTGCAACCGCTTTCGCTGCACCAACACCTACCACTTCACCTGCGCCCTGCAGGCCAGCTGCACCTTCTTCAAGGTAAATGCTGTGGGGAACTGCCCAGTGTCTGCAGGCGGCCATCTTATCCCAGCTTTGCTGCCTTTGCATGTTTCTCTCTCTCTTTATTCTCTCTGTCCTGTCTCCCTCTTCTTCTCCTCCTTGACCCAGCCGGTTTTCAGCAGGATGGTTCCTCCTTGTAAGCCTGGTGCTGCTCCAGGTTTCTTCCTGTTAAAGGGAGTTTTTCCTGCCCCTGTGCTCACCTGGGGGTTCCGGCTCTGGGTTTCTGCCTCCGTAAAGCACCTAGAGACAATTCTGGTTGTGAAAGGTGCTAAAGAAATGAAAGAGAATTGAATTAAAGGTGACTGGGTGGAGCGGTGCTGCTGGGTGTCTGTGCTGGGTGGATGCTCTCAATGCTGGGTGGATGCTCTCATGGTCTCCCTGTCCTCCAGGATAAGACCATGCTCTGCCACCTCCACAAGCCCAGGGCGGGGTCTCTCAGTGGGGACAAGTCTTCCAGCTGCTCTCCCTCCTCCAGCCTGGGCTCCGGCTCAGAGCCAGGCATCACGGTGACCTCTGACCCCTACCACTCCCAGCTGCGCTGCTTCACCGTCTTCCGCCGGGTGTTTGTGCAGCGGGACGAGGCGCGGCAGGTCGCCGCGCTGGTGCAGCGCAGCGAGAGGCAGCACACCTTCCGGGTGGGCAGCCTGCTCTTCCGCTCCGTGGGCAGGCTCCTCCCACAGCAGATGAACGCCTTCCACAACAACAGCGCCATCTTTCCTATCGGTTACCACGCCAACCGCATCTACTGGAGCATGCGCCACAGCAACAGGTGAGCCTTCGCTCTCCCAGTCTGGACGGACCAGTGACGGTCCAGTGACTGACGACTGACGGTCCGGTGACGGTCCGGTGACGGACCGGTGACTGATCACCGCTCTGACTGGTCCTCAGACGCTGCAAGTACATGTGTTACATCGAGGAGAAGGAGAACCAGCCGCTCTTCAAAGTCAAGGTGGTGGAGAAAGGACAGGAGGAGCTGATCCTGACCGGACCCACACCCAAAGGTGCCCTCCTCCACCTCTGCTGACCTCAACATTCTGTCTGAAGCTCACTGTGTGTGTGTGTGTCCAGCTGTGTGGGACCAAATACTGGAACCCATTTCCCAGATGAGGTCCTCCAGTGGGACATTGAAACTCTTCCCAGTTTACCTGAAAGGTGAAGATCTGTTTGGTTTGACCACGTCTGCTGTGACCAGGATCATCGAGTCTGTACGTCTCTGTCACACACACACACACACACACACACACCTGTCAAGATATTCAGACATTAAATCCAGCTGTGTGTGTGTGTGTAGCTGCCAGGTGTGGAGAACTGTGAGCGTTACTCTTTCCGTTATGGAAGGAACCCTCTGATGGAGTGGCCCCTGGCCTTCAACCCGTCCGGGTCGGCCCGCTCTGAACCCAAAGCCTGTCAGAATAAGAGGTAAGCCGCTCACACACACACACACACACACACACACACACACACACACACACTGTGCTGGTCTCTCCTCAGACCCACCCTGCTGACCAGCATCGCTCCCAGGTGTCAGGGAACGGTGGGCTCCATCGTGGGCCTGGTTCCTGGTGTGCTCTCTCTGTCCCCGGGGGAGTCCGTGGCCGGGGCCCACCAGGGTCGCCATTCCAAGTCCTCCCAGTACCGGCGCATGAAGGCGGAGTGGAAGAGCAACGTGTACCTGGCCCGCTCCAGAATCCAGGTGAGTCCCCAGAGGAGACAGCAGGTCACATGATGGTTGAGGGCCAGCGTGACTTCAGTGTGTGTGTGTGTGTGTGTGTGTGTGTGTGTGTGTGTGTGTGTGCGCGCAGGGCCTGGGTCTCTATGCTGCCAGGGACATTGAGAAGTGCACCATGGTCATCGAGTACATCGGCACCATCATCAGGAGCGAAGTAGCCAATCGGAAGGAGCGGCTGTACGAGTCACAGGTAAGTTCCTGCCGCAGTCAGCTGGGCTTTGGCTGCGTTGTCATGGAAACAGCCATTCCTAGATGCAAGGCTGACATGTTTGTCTTGTTTGGTGTGTGTAGAACCGAGGTGTGTACATGTTCAGGATCGATAATGACTATGTGATTGACGCCACCATCACAGGAGGACCAGCCAGGTGAGAAGAACCAGAGCAGCTGGAGACCTGAGCCCCAGCTGCTGCAGTCACATGACCATCACACACGCATGACCATCTCACACACATCACTGGTGCACCCTCATGTACTCACAACTCAAGAGTCATTCTGGGTTAGAGCTTGGGGTTCTGGGTCCTGGGGGTCTGGGGCTATGGTGTTCTAGGTTCTGGGTGCCGGTGCTCTAGGGTAGGCCAGCCTACTGAGGATCTGTGTCAGTGCTGATGACCAGTCAGAACCTGCTTGGTTCTGATCCGCTGGTCCTCCGTTCACCGCTGCTGTTAGCATCAGCTGCTGTTAGCTTTGGCTGCGTCCAGCAGAACTTTAAAAACTCCAAGCTAAGATGTTCTTCTGCCTGTGCATCCGGGCCCTCAGAACCGGCCTCTGTTCCTCTGAGCCTGGCTGGAGGAATCAGGGTGTTGTGGTTGGGTGGAGCCTAGGTTCCAGTGTGGGTGTCACCTTGACCTGCGCCTGTGATTGACAGGTACATTAACCACTCGTGTTCTCCCAACTGCATCACGGAGGTGGTGTCTGTAGAGAAGGAGAACAAGATCATCATCAGCTCCTGCAGGCGCATCCAGAGAGGAGAAGAGGTAGGTGCTGTCCTAGCTAGGTGCCGTCCTAGCTAGGTGCTGTCCTAGCTAGGTGCCGTCCTAGCTAGGTGCCGTCCTAGCTAGGTGCTGCGCTCACAGGTGGAGCCTTCACCTGTCCTCTCTCTGTCTCAGCTGTCCTACGACTACAAGTTTGACCTGGAGGACGACCAGCATAAGATCCCGTGTCACTGTGGAGCCGTCAACTGTCGCAAATGGATGAACTGAGCACACGTGCACGCAAACATGCACTGAGAGCTTCTGGGTGCAACTTCCTTCATATCAGCACTTGATATGAAAGTAATCAATTGGGTGTTAGTGGGGGGGTACAGAGGCTGGGCAGGGTGACTGACGGGGGGGCGGGGCTTCTGAGGCTGGTCCTCTGCATGTATCATGTCCATGAAAGGGAGGTTTGTGAAGTTGCACTAAAATCACAGAACTACAAAAGCAGACTCTTCCCACCTGCCTTTTGTCCATTTCCTGTATAATAAGAGATTTTTTTTGTCCGTATTTATTACTGAATGAAGCTATTTTTTACATTCTCAGTGAGTTGGAGGTCCAGACTCCCAGCGTGTAAATATGTGTATGATAGAAGAAAACCTCTGTCCTTCAAGAGAGTCTGAACATCCTCTTCCTCACCTTCAGCTGCCAGTAGCAGCTGCAGACTTCCTTAAATAAAACGTTGTGTTTCCCGTCCCGGCGCCGGACAACGACTGTGAATAAACTCGGTGCTTCCTGAGCGCCGGGTCGGGCCTCTGCGGCCTTGATGTGAGTTGAGCATCTGTTTTTGTTGTTTTTTAACCCAGCGTTTGGGCTGCAGGCGTCGTGAGCCTTTGAGTCCTGCTGTCATGTACATACAGCTTCTGTCAGGACCCAACTGCTGATCTGTACAGTTAGACAATTTTTTAATATTATATCAACACAGTGTGATGATGTTTTTGTTTTGGGGGACAATGTGGAATCTAATTTAGAATCATTTACACAAAATAAAATATTTTACATCTTAATGATTTCAGAGAGTCTTGTTACATCACCTGGCAGGATTTCTAACTTTTAAAAATTAGGTTTTAATTCAGCACCAGTACAGCGTTCCAGGAAAAGTGAAGCTGCAGTGTGACTGAGGATCCTGCAGGGGGCGCTCCCTTTTACTCTGACATTTAAAATGCCTGCACTTTTATTGTGAAGGTTGTGACGATAACGTGTTTTATTGTGACAGTTCGAAGCGGAAGTCACATGGTGTGCGTTACCTGAGCTACCAGATGTGCGTAGGATCGTTTTTTTTCCATTTTCTAGGGGTTATTTACCGTCGGAATTTCACGAAAAAACCTGAGAATCGAAGCTGGACGGTGAAGAGGTCTGCTGCCGCCTTATACACGCCCTCAGTCGGACTCTGGTCAGTGTTTGGACCGTCCCGGGACAAAGAACCGTGAGTGAAGCCGTTAGCGTCAGTGGGTTCTTTAGCCAGGTTTGTTCAAATTGTTAACATTAAACGCAAACCAAGCCTGTTATTTCTGTAACACATAATTGGCTTGTTTTCCCAACATATCCAAATGAATTAAAAAAAGAAACATTCGAATCTCCCTTGAAAACAAATCTTTGAAATTCAAGCGTTAGTGTTTGCTTACTCTGTTTAAAATGTGGGCTAATGTCACGTTGGGATTTTGACCTCGTGTCTTATTCTACCTCTTCGGAATCATTTTAGGACAATTTAAAGATTGTTCAGAAGGTTTAACCCAAGGTTAACCTACAGTTATGCGTTAGCTACCGAGTAAGTGTTTAACGGATCAGCTGATGGGTTCAGCGTTTAAAGTGAATGATTGACAGGTTCCTGTAACACTGACAACCCTGCCCCAGTACCGCCCTCCTCGGGCTGGACCCGGTCGACAGGACAATTCCTGATTTCCACAAATGGAATGATTAGCAAACAGAGAGCGCCATCACCGTTCGGGTGCGGAACTTGTTTCTTTATTGTGTTTTATATGACGTAAGCCCCTCCCCGTCTCTCTCTCTCTCCACCAGTGCAATGTAAAGTGATGCTTGTTCGCCCACCATGGCCAGTGTGACGCTCAGGTACTTCTGCTATGGCTGCCTCGTTACCTCAGCAACGTGGTCCATCCTCCTCTTCATCTACTTCACCAAGGGAGCAGATCCTGGACGCAGCAGGACCCCGCTGCACAGCCATCCCCTCACACAGAAGCAGGAGGACCAGAAGGCGGGGCACTGGTCTGAAACAGCCAATAAGAGAGCAGACCTGTCAGCCGAGATGGGTGAGCGCCGTGATGTGTTCAGGGACTCCTGGGAATTTTCTGGACTAAATATTATGACCCTGGTCCTGGTCCTGACCATGACCCTGGCCCTGGTCCTGGCTATGACCATGACCCTGGTCCTGACCATGACCCTGACTCTGGTCCTGGCCCTGGTCCTGGCCCTGACTCTGATCCTCGGTCCTGGTCTCTGTGTTTGCAGGGATGATCTTTAATGAGGCAGACCAGCAGCTGAGGGACTCTGGTTACCATCGTCACGCCTTTAATCTCCTGATCTCCACCAGACTGGGGTACCATCGAGAGCTGCCCGACACCAGAGACCCTCAGTAAGGACCGCCAGAGACTGGGTTCAGGTCCAGGGTCAGTGAGCTGGTGTTGGGTGACTGGTGGTGATCTGGACCTGCTCTGTGCAGGTGTCGGGACAGGAAGTACCCTCAGGATCTCCCTCGTGCCAGCGTGGTGATCTGTTTCTTCAACGAGGCCTTCTCGGCCCTGCTCCGGACGGTCCACAGCGTCCTAGACCGCACGCCGCCATCCCTGCTGCACGAGATCATCCTGGTGGACGACTACAGTGAACTGGGTAACCCTGGAGATGGTTCCTGGTGGGGCTGTGGATCAGGGCTGTGGATCATCTGGAGGGTTGCATGTCCCTGCAGTACTGGCTGTGGCCACCAGTCCACCTACTGCTGCTTTATATGCAGATGCTCCAGATGTGGCAGCAGATGTTGGTCACATGTGGAGGATCCAGGAGCTTCTGTGTAGAGGGCGGGGCACTCTGTGGGTGGGTGTGTGGGTGGGGAGGGTCGGTGGGTGGGTAAGGGTGTGTGTCTGTGACTGACTGACTGACTGGCTGAAAGTCCTCCAGGGGAACACAGATGGTGGTTGAGATGGTCGGTGGATAAATGAAAGGATGAAAGGTCCTGTTGTCATGGTTACAGGTGGATTATGGGCTGGACTAGCTGACGCACCTTTTGTTTCCTGCAGAGGAGCTGAAGGGCGACCTGGAGCGCTACGTCCAGGAGGAGGCGGAGCTTCAGGGGAAAGTCCGAGTGTTGAGGAACCGGAGAAGGGAAGGACTCATCAGAGGACGCATGATCGGAGCCGCACAGGCCTCAGGTAAGGGGGGGGGGCACAGGCCTCAGGTAAGGGGGGGTACAGGCCTCAAGGGAGGGGGGGGCAGTGAAGGCATCATGGAAGCCCTCGGTGAGCCCACATCCACAGATCTGCACCTGTGCCCAGGTGAGGTGCTGGTCTTCCTGGACAGCCACTGCGAGGTGAACCAGATGTGGCTGGAACCTCTGTTGGCCTCCATCCACCAGGACGGCCGTACTGTCGTCTGCCCCGTCATCGACATCATCTCGGCTGACACGCTGTCTTACTCTCCGTCCCCCATCGTCAGGGGCGGCTTCAACTGGGGTCTGCACTTCAAGTGGGACCCTGTTCCCCCCTCAGAGCTGAAGAGCCCGCAGGGTCCCGTTGGACCCATCAGGTGAGGAATTCAGGCCACGCCCACGCAGGTGAGCTGGTGTGAGCCATTGAGCAAGGCCAGTGTCCCCCCCTCCGCAGGTCTCCCACCATGGCCGGGGGCTTGTTTGCCATCAACAGGAAGTACTTTAATGAGCTGGGCCAGTACGACGCTGGCATGGACATCTGGGGCGGAGAAAACCTGGAGATCTCCTTCAGGGTGAGGACGGGCTTTTTCTCCCTGTCAGTGAACGCACCATTGTTGTGACATTAGCAGGAGTTAGCGTGGAATGCTAGCGCACCATCGTTGTGACATTAGCAGGAGTTAGCGTGGAATGCTAGCGCACCATCGTTGTGACATTAGCAGGAGTTAGCGTGGAATGCTAGCATGTTGTCTGCGCCGCCCTGTAGATCTGGATGTGTGGCGGGCAGCTCTTCATCATCCCCTGCTCCAGAGTCGGCCACATCTTCAGGAAGAGGAGACCCTATGGCTCCCCGGGGGGGCACGACACCATGGCCCACAATTCCTTGAGGCTAGCCCACGTCTGGATGGATGAGTACAAGGTAAGATGCACGCCAACATGCCGGGTGCTGGTGGCGAGCTGCTGCGTGACCGTCCTTTCTGTGCGTCTGTCCCATCAGGAGCAGTACTTGTCCATGCGTCCGGAGCTACGCCAGCGGGACTATGGGGACATCAGCGAGCGTGTGGCCTTGAGGAAACGATTACAGTGTCGTTCATTTCGCTGGTATCTAGACACGGTCTACCCAGAGATGCAGACCGTCACTGGTGGCAACAAGCATCAGCCACTTTTCCTCAACAAAGACCTCAAGCGTCCCAAAGTCCTGCAGAGAGGACGGGTACCTGAACACATCTTCCCGCCGTGCTAACGCCTACTAGCTCGTCTGTGGCACTTTGGTCAGTGACACTGATCACATGACACTCCCACTGTCTTCCAGCTTCGTAACATAGCAACCAATCGTTGCTTAGTGGCCCAAGGTCGAGCCAGCCAGAAGGGCGGCGCTGTTGTCCTGCGACCCTGCGACCCCCAAGATTCCGAACAGGTGATGTGTCTGTGTTTCAGTGTGTACACACACACACAGACGGTGCAGTGTGTGTACCTGTGTGCATTCCTGTGTGTACTACCTGTGCGTACCTGTGTGTACCACCTGTGTGTACTACCTGTGCGTACCTGTGTGTACTACCTGTGTGTACCACCTGTGCGTACCTGTGTGTACTACCTGTGTGTACCCACCTGTGCGTACCTGTGTGTACTACCTGTGCGTACCTGTGTGTACCACCTGTGTGTACTACCTGTGCGTACCTGTGTGTACTACCTGTGTACCACGCAATAGCATTACCTGTGTGTACTACCTGTGTGTACTACCTGTGCGTGCCTGTGTGTACCACCTGCAATAACGTGCCACTGTGTGGCTACCTATATGCGTGCCTGTGTGTACCACCTGTGTGTACTACCTGTGTACCTGCTAACACCTGTATGCGTGCCTGTGTGTACCACCTGTCTTGTGCCTGGCCACCTGTGTGTACTACCTGTGTGTACCACCTGTGCCCACCTGTGCGTACCTGTGTGTAGGAGTGGGCCTACGATGAGGAGGGCCAGCTGGTTCTGGCGGGCCTGCTGTGTCTGGACGTATCAGAGGTTCGGACCTTTGACCCTCCCAGACTGATGAAGTGTCACGGCTCAGGGGGGTCACAGCAGTGGAGTGTAGGGGTACGTTCCTCTCACACACACACACACACACACACCTGCGTATCACGTTTGAGGACAGTGTGAACAGGAAGTGTCGTCATAGCAACCGTTTCCTGTTGACTGGCCCCCAGGGTATTGAGTGAACCTTTGTCCCTGCAGAAGTCGGGCGTCTCTATCAGGTGTCGTGGGACAGTGTCCTGTCTGTCCTCAGCCAGCTGGGCCCAAGGGTTACGTTTCCATGGCGTGTATGCGACGCTGGGGCGCAGCAGAGTGGCAGCTGACAGGCTGAGGTGAGGGCGTAGTCGGCTGTTACCCACCAGGTCCACCTGCTGGACGTTCATGTTGACTTTACTGGTCCCGGTTATTGGATGACAGGACCCTCACTGGGACAGTTACTGGGACAGAACTGGGACCCTCATGGGACAGTTACTGGGACAGTCACTGGGACACTGACTGGGACAGTACTGGGACCCTCACTGGGACAGTTGCTGGGATGAAAGTGCTGGGACCTCATGGGACAGTCTCATGGATGATTACTGCAGCAGTTACTGGGACCCTTATTGGGACAGTCACTGGGACACTGACTGGGACAGTACTGGGACCCTCACTGGGACAGTTATGGCGCCCTTATTGGGACATTTACTGGGACATTTACTGGGACAGTTACTGGGACACTGACTGGGCCCTTATTGGGACAGTTACTGGGACAGTACTGGGACACTGACTGGGACCCTCCACGCACTGGATCAGAAGGGATTTTCCTGAGTCCCACCTGGAAAGTCCTGGAATGCCTGCTACTGAATCGGGGTCATCCGCAGGGGTCGCGCCTGTGTGACATCGTCTCCTTTTATGAATAAGTTAACGTTTCCTGTCACAGGCACCTGGATGATGTTTTACAGGTGACCTTTGTAGCAAGTTTAGAACCCAGAACCTCCAGAAGCTTCCAGGTAAGGTGGAACGGTCAGAGCTGGTGGTCGGTCAAGGTTCTGGGGAGTCAAGGAACACTTTCAAAACTGGTCAAGTCTCCAGCAGGAGCAAAAAGAGATGATGGAGAAAAGTTGACCCTGTCCTCACTGACCCTGAAACTGTGGTGTTAATGTGCTGTTAGCTCATTTCCCCCTGCGTGTGTGTGTGTGTGTGTGTGTGTGTGTGTACACCCCTCCCCTCCCCCGCTGGGTTCAACTGCTGACCTCAGTAACCGTAGACGTGAGTCAACACTGACCTGCTGCTTCATCAAATCTTCATAATCTCTGTCAGAAGCTTGAATGACGTCACAAACCTGTGTTAGCTAAGCTGTTTACGCTGGCCTGCCACCACCAACCAGCCAGCCAGTGGACACAGCCAGCCAGCCAGTGGACACGTGGACCATCACTTTACCTGCTGACTGGGATCAAGCGCTGCTGGGAACACAAGCGAGAGAGACCACCACAACACAACCAGCAGAATCCACAGCAGAGCTGCAGCTACGCTACAGGGTCCAGCTGGCGTCCCAGCTACAGCGTCAGCTACAACTACGAAGTGCAGCTGCGGCTACGGGGTCGGCGGCGTCCAGCTACAGCTACGGGGTCCAACTACAGCGTCCAGCTACAGCTACAGGATCAGCTGCAGCTACAGGGGTGCAGCTACAGTGTCCAGCTGCAGCTACAGTGCAGCTACAGCGTGCAGCACAGGGTCCCAGCTGCAGCTACGGGGTGACTGCAGTGATCAACTACAGCTACAGGGTCAGCTACAGCGTCCCAGCTACAACTACGGGGTGCAGCTGCAGCACAGGGTGCAACTACGAGGTCAACTACAGGAGTCAACTACGGCGTCCAGCTACAGCTACAGGTCAGCTGCAGCTACAGGAGTGCAGCTACAGTGTCCAGCTGCAGCTGGGGTGCAGCTACAGCGACCCAACTACAGGGTCAGCTGCAGCTACAGGGTGCAGCTACAGTGTCCAGCACTGCAGCTACAGGGTCCTTTACAGCGTACAGCTACAGGGTCAGCTGCAGCTACAGGGTGCAACTACAGGGTCAGCTGCAGCTGCAGGGTCCAGCTACAGGATACGAGCTACAGCTACAGGGTCAGCTGCAGCTACGGGGTGCAGCTACAGGGTCCCAACTGCAGCTACAGGGTCCTTGCAGGATCCAGCTACAGGGTCAGCTGCAGCTACAGTCAATCAGCTACAGTCAACATTTTTACAGTCAGAGGAGAAGGAAGGACACACACTCCCCCCGTCTCTCTCTCCCTCCTCTCTCTCTCTGCTCTGCTGCTGGACTGGCTGGACTGAACGACTGTTTGCACTTGTCGGCTGATGCTGTCCCTGAGTGGACCTGGACGAGCGAGTGTGGATGAAGGAAGTCTCAGTGTTTGACTGCTGCTGCTGTAGTTTTATCTCTCTGTTTGCAACGGCTGATGATTCTGTTGCTGTTTTCTGCTATGTTTCCTCTTACAGGCAGCCGAGCTTTTACTACATTCTTACGTAACTTTGTTTTCATCGTTTGGACGGGTTGTTGAACTTTTGTGACTTCATCGCTATGGCAACAGAGCAGCTGTTGGCGCTGGCTCTAAACGAACAGAGTTAAATCAGATGTTCACGCCTGTAAAAACAGCCTGTAAATGTTGCTCAGCGTCAGTTTGTCGTCATAGCGATGAAGCGTCTGAGCAGCCTGATGCTGAAGGAGGAGAAGGAAAGATGGACCAGGAGGGAGGAGGAGTGAACCATGTGGCGGAGAGGAGGAGGAGGAGGAAGGACAGACCGATAGACGGATGACGAGGAGGAAGTCTGAACCATGTGGACAGCTGAAGGACTGCAGGAGGACAGAATGTGTGGAGGAGGAGTGGACGAGAGATTTTTGCTCCTGGGTCCTGGAGGGACCAGGAGCAGGAAGGATTACCTGAACAGGAGGTGGACCCGCCGCGCGCCCCGCTCTGAACCCTGCCTTTACCCTGCACAGCCACCCACTTCCTGTGTCCAACAGGAGGCGCCGGCGGGGCGTCCTGCAGCGGCTGGAGCAGCCGAGGACAACAGCAGAGAGGTCAGACACGGGTCCAGAGGTCGCTCCCCAGCCCGCTGGACCGCTGGGCACAATGAGATTGGCCGCCCACCACAGAAGCAGCCCCTGCTGGGGCCAGTGACAGAAGCCGCTCCAACCAGCCGCTTTCCTTTGCTAATGGGATGTCACGGCGTGACGCTTGATGCGCGGCGGCTGATTTTCAGGCTGGTGACGGAGGTTTGGTTGCTGGCAGGCCCTGACCCAGCAGATAGTGCTGACCACATGACTCTAACGGTGGAGAGTCGTCGCGCCACCCGTCTCAGCTGTGCTTGCAGCTTGTGCACTAAGACAGCTCTGCAAGCTGGACACCACAGAAATCCACCACAGTACCGAGCTGCTGACCTCAGAGAACCTCGTAGACAGAAACCAACAGCAGCAACTTTCGCTGATGTCCTTCTTTGATGTGAGGCGCGTTTACAGCGGTGTCACCCCCACCACGTGCCCTGAATCCTCCTGCAGGGACAGAAGCACAGTTTCAGTCCTCAGACTCACACAGATGCAGTTCAAGACATGTGGGAACGTTGGCCAGTGTTCCCAGTGTTCCCGGTCCTGGGATGCAGCGTGAGTGCGGTGACTGTGATGTCCTTTGGGGTGCTGTTTTTTATTTCCCCTCTTCTACTGTTTTCCTCTCTTCCTGCTGTCTCTGCCTGGCCCCCAGCCCCAGCCTGTCTCCTCCCCTCCTCTTCTCCGGTTTCCAGCTGGAGACGTACCTGTCTGAGCCGCAGCGCTTGGCCTGGGAGGCTGCTCCCTTCTCCTCCCCTGCTGACACCGCCCTCTGCTCCTCCTCCTCCTCCTGGTCCTCATCGCCTCCTGTGGGCCCAGGTCTTCAGGGCGGGAGGCTGGTGAGTGATGTTGTCCTGACACTGGCCGGAACTGGTTTAGTGGATGAGACGACGTCTTTATTCTGACTAAATGTGTGAAATGTTAACAGACTTATAAACTGTAAATACGTAGAGCTGAACACTTCCTGTGTTGTTTAGTCATAAATACTAACTTGGAAACATACAAAAATCTTAAAGTCAAGGATTCAGCTGGCAATTGTAGGAAATGTTCTAACTACCACAGGTGGTCAGGAAACACCTATCACGTCACACGCCACACCTTTTCTCTTCGGTGGTCGGTATTGCTCGACAGTTTCCGTCGTTGGCGCTGCAGCAGGATGCAGGGTATAGTAGAAAACCTGACATTCAGAATAAAATGCACAGCAGCGTCTCTTGTAAACGTTAGTGTACGCATTCTTCACCAACTGTGACATGTGGGACGGTATTTATTTTGACATATATATATATATATATATATATATATATATATATATATATATATATATATATATATATATATATATATATAGTATTAATAGTTGTATACGTTAACATTGAAAATATCTATCCTACGGTGCATTATATCGATTTCTTTTAATCGCGTTTTAATTTTGGAATCGTCATCAGGGACTGCTTTTATTATGAAATCTAAAAGCGGAAATGTATTATGTTAGCACTGCTAGCTTGTTAGCTGCCAGGGCTTTAGCTGCATCCTTGACGGTACGCTCGTTCGCCGGCAGCTTCTTTCGGTTCCAGCTGGGAAAAAAACACAAGATGGAGCCGGGACTGCTTTCTTTTATTCATCACTATTAATACTAAGAACAGCAAAGCAACAACAAAACAATCACAGCCCTTGGGGTCGTCACCAGCCCAACAGGAGCATTTAAAGAGCAGAAACTGTCAAGTAGGTCCACCGTTAGCTAGCGTCCTCAAATGTAATCAGCTAATGATGATTATTCCGAAGAAGAAGAAGGCCCAGGAGGACTGTTGAACGGTGTGCAGAACCTGCTGCTGAGTTGTAGAAAAGCAATTATTTACTTAGGTTCCTGCTTTATTCTCTCTGTATCAGAACATAATTCCCTGACCTCTGACCCCAAAGTAACTGGAACCACCTTTTCCTCACAGCAGCCTTCAGAAGCAGGAGCATTCTTCTCAGATGTTTGTGTGCTGCTCTGCAGGTGGAGGTCACGGATGTGATGGAGCAGGACGCCGATGACCTGGGTAAGACCATCAACAGGAGCCCCTGTGAGTTCTGATCCAGACCTTGACCCCTGACCCAGCCGGCTGACAGCACGACCTGCCTCTGGTTCTGTCCCCTGGTTCTGTCCCCTGGTTCTGTCCCCTGGTTCTGTCAGATGCCGATGGCGAGAGGTGACGGGCAGGGGTGGGCATTCTCGCTGTTCCCCCAGCTCCGGTGCCTGTACGTTGAGTTTACCCCGGTGAACGAGGGTAGCCTCCTCCACCTTCGCCCCAACAGCAGTCTGGGGCTGCATTCAACTTTTGAGTCCCTAGAGGAGTACTAGAGAGCGCCCCTTCTGGGGGGTTCCCTGGTCCTCCCAGGACTTCTCAGTGCTCATGCCGGTGATGGCTAGGAGATCTGGTGGGTGATCGGGAAGAAGGGCCCCGTGATCTGAACCGAGCGGTGGCTCTGTTGTTGACTCTGTGCTCACAAGCAGGTTGTCCATAACGTAACACCATAAACAGGCACAGGTGTCCACGGTGCACTTGGCACCAGGACACCTTAGGCCAGTTCGTTGATCGACTTTGTGGTCGGTGTCTCGGGATTTGCGGCCGCATGTCCTGGACACTCGGGTGAAGAGAGGGGCGGAGCTGTCAACCCATCACCACCTGGTGGTGAGTTGGCTCCATTGGTGGGGGAGGGTGTCAGCTGGATTGCGACCCGCAGACCCAAACGGCCAGGAGGGTCTGCTGGGAACGCCTGGCAGAGTTTCCTATCAGAAGGAGCTTCAACTCCCACCTCCGGGAGAGCTTCGACCATGTCCTGGAGGAGGTGGGGGACGTTGAGTCCGAGTGGACCATGTTCCACCCTCCTGTTGAGGCGACCGTGCTAGCCGCAAGGTGGTCGGTGCCTGTTGTGGGCGGCACACCAACCTGGCTTTTGGTGGACACTGGGTGAGGGGATGGGTCAATACGCTGAAGAAGCAGCTGCATCGCCTTTTGGCTCTGGGGACTCTGAGGCAGCAGACGGGTACCGCGTACAAGCGAAAAGGGCGGCGGTCGCGAGGCAAAGATCCGGCGTGAAGAGTTTGGGGAGGCCGGAGAACGACCGACGGTTTCAAAGGTTCTGGACCACCACCCAGCTGCTTCCGGGGAGGGGACCGGAGGTGTGTTCTAACCACAGGGATCACACTCAGTCAGCATCAGATATGCGGTCAACGCTAACGATCGACATCGTCCAGTCCATCCGCTGTCAGACCGTGTCTGCGGGGAGACGGCCGCCATCTTTGATCACATCAGCGTCCTCCTGTAATCCCCTGGTCGAGAACCTGCCATAAATACGAGTTTCAGTTGAAGGACAAACATACCTTCATCCTCGGTGGTTTGTTGTCATGGCAACAGGTCGGCCGGCTGGCTGTTTGGCTGCTGAATCAGCACGTTGTGGTTGTGAGGAAGGTGAGATCAGAGCGGCTCACAGGTGTGTGTTTGACAGGGTCCGGAGAGTCCGAGCGGGACATCTACATGCGCCTCATGAAGTCTCACAAGTGTTATGACATCATCCCAACCAGTTCCAAGCTGGTGGTGTTTGACACCAGCCTCCAGGTGAGACAGGTGGTGTGTGACTCCGCCCTCCAGGTGAGACGCAGCACTGCTGCAGGGGAGTCTTCAGAACTTACACCTGTGCTCTTGTTGTCCAGGTGAAAAAAGCCCTCTTTGCTCTGGTGGCAAACGGTGTGAGGGCTGCTCCCCTGTGGGAGAGCAAGAAGCAAAGCTTTGTGGGTAAGAGTCTGTGTGTGTGTGTGTGTGTGTGTGTGTGTGTGTGTGTGTGTGTGTGTGTCCTCGTGCTGTCACCCAGAAACACACACTTTTCTCTGTTTCATCTGGAATTTCTGCTTTTCAGGGATGTTGACCATCACAGACTTCATCAACATCCCGACTAGATACTATAAATCCCCCATGGTAACTAACACACACACACACACACACACGTTTGTACTTGTCTTGTGTGAGGACTGGCAGGTGAGCACCCAGCCCCTGACCTCTGACCCCTAACGATCACAAATAAACCCTAAACCTAACTCTAACCGGAACCAGTGAGGACCAAACAAAATGTCCTGACTCTGCATTCTGGTCCAGAGCACACGCATGCACGCGTATACACACACACACACACGCCACAGCAGGATTAGAGGAGTACATGTGCAATTGTTTAGATCTTGGCCGGTCAAAACCAGGTTCTGCAGCTTTTATGCTAAGCTAACCTTGTTGCTAAAGGTTCGGAGCCAGTGGGTCAGAACTAGTCTGAACATGTGACTGCACAGCTGTTCCACAGGCCCAGACTTGGATCCTGCCCGGTCTTGATGGTGGTTCTGGTTCTGCCGGTGGTTAGCTGCACGTTAAGCTCCTCACCTGAATGTGCCCTCTTGGGTCAGGTTCAGATCTATGAGCTGAGGAACATAAAATAGAGACGTGGAGAGGTAAGCCTACTAACGCTTCCTCACATGATCTGGTTGATCCGCTAATGAAAGCGTAGCACTTAAACGTGTTGGTATGTTCACAGAACTTTACTCAGCAGGAGACCTTTCAAACCTTATCCACATCTCACCCAAGATGCCAGGTGTGTGTGTGTGTTTGAGATGTTAGCCATAGGAAGCAGTGTGTGACTGACTTAGTAAACAGGTGTGTTTGACGTCATACTGCTGATAAAGCACAAGATTCACCGTCTTCCTGTCATGGACCCCGTGAGCGGGAACGCCCTCTACATCCTGACCCACAAGAGGATCCTCAAGTTCCTGCAGCTCTTCGTGAGTCTGACATGAGTTCATCAGTGGGTCACATGACCCAGCTGCTCGCTCTGCCATCTGACTGCGTGTGTGTGTGTGTGTGTGTGTGTGGGAGGTGTGTGTGAGATGCCCATGCCAGCCTTCATGAAGCAGAGACTCTGAGGAAGCAGCGGGCACCCATGCTAACATCGCCTACATCCAACCTGACACGCCGCTGATCACAGCTCTGTCTGTGTTCACCCACCGCCGCGTCTCTGCGCTGCCTGTGGTCGACCACATCGGTAACCATGGATACCAACCTCTTCTGCTGTGTGTGTGTGTCAGAGAGAGATGATTGTAAGTTCTCTGTTTGTCTGCAGGGAAAGTTGTAGACATCTACTCCAAGTTTGACGTCATCGTGAGTAAATATGCTAAAGAGATGCGAGCTCACACACACACACACACACACACACACACACGAGGACCAACCAAAGGGTGTTCAGAATCTAGCTGCTGAGAAGACGTACAATGTCTGATGTGACGGTCACGCAGGCTCTCCAACACCGCCATGGAACTTTGAAGGAGTCAGTGAAGTGTAACAAGCTGGAAACACTGGAGACCATCGCGGGACCGTGACGTTAGGAGCAGAGGTCTTGCACCACACACTGCACACACACACACACCCACACGCCTTTTAACTATGTGTGTGAGCAGGTCCACAGGCCAGGCTGTGGGATGAGGACTCTCGTATCGTTGGTATCGTCTCTCTCTCTGACATCCTGCAGGCACTCGTGCTCACACCCGCAGGTGTGTCACCTCCGCTGGTCTCTGGACCCAGAGCCCCAGGCTCACGTGTGTGTTGGAGACATTAGACTCGTGTGTGTGAGTGGGTGTGTGTGTAGATGAGGGGGAGCTCCAGAAAGATCACCTCCTGTGGACAGTCTGTCTTTGTGTCTGCAGGTCTTGGGAGGAAGGAGTCCCTGCCCTCTCACACACTGGACCAGGACCAGGTCCTAGAGCCAAAGACAGATTATGAGCCTGAACCAGGACTGGAAGCCAGTGCAGAAAGAGAGACAGGAAGTACCCCTGAACCAGGGCACGATGGAGACCTGGGGCCAGGGCCTCGTACGGACACTGAAAGAGAAAGCCCCCTGAACCCAGTTCAGAACCAGCTCCAGGAACATCTACTGGACCCTGGTAGAGAAACAGAGCTTCAGCATGAGAGAAATCAAGACCAGGATCCACCTGACAAGGACCAGCAAAGTGAGCAGCTGACAGAAGATAACACTGATCCAGAAGTTGACCTGGACCAGGTGAGGGAAGAGCAAGGAACTGAGATGGGTCCAGGGAGGAGCCAGGAGGAGGAGCTAGGAGGATATGATGAGGAGACAGGGGAGGGAGCAAGATGAGGGAGCTGGAGGAAAAGCCAGAGGAGGAGTTGGAGGAGAAACCAGAGGAGGGAGTTGGAGGAAAGCTAGAGGATGAGCCAGAGGAGGAGCCAGGGAGAAGAACCAGGAGGAGGAGCTAGAGGAGGAGCCAGGGAAGAACCAGAGGATGAGCCAGAGGAGGAGGCCAGGGAAGAACCCAGAGCAGGAGCTGAGGAACCAGGGAGGCGCCAGGAGAGCCAGGAGGAGGAGCCAGGAGAAGAACCACAGAGGAGGGCCAGGGGAGGAGCTAGGGGAGAGCATGAAATGATCATCCAGAAGTGAAGAGAAGTGAAATGTGTGCTGTGATGAGGTGAGAGGACTCTGCTGCAGTACAAATTGGACAGGCACTTTGCAGGTGGGGCCAATCACAGAGCTCGAAATGATCTTGTATCTTTGGCCAGGATGCAACAGCTGCCCAGTCAGAGAGGATTCGACTTCAAAGTTCTCCCCACAGAACAGGGGTGTGAATCCCCATCAGGCTCCTGTTTCTGGTTTGACTTCCAAACATCAAGGCGAGTCCTATTGTCCTACAGCCACAGCCGTCAGCCTCTGCCCTCGCCATCACATGGTGAACCTTGAAGTTAGTTTAAAGTCTGACAGTTTAAAGCCGTCGTATCATTAATTTGGTTATTTTAACAAGATTTCCTGAGAGAAAAGTTCTCATCTTCTCCAAACAAAACATCCAAAAATATCTGATCGTTACAATCAACTAAAAAATGAGCTAAGAAGAAGGAACGCTGGTAAATATCACATTTCATTTCTTCATCCTGAGTTCAAATTACGCCTCACAAAATGGAGCTTTTATTGTGAAGGAGCAACAGGAAATCCAACCTTTCTCAGCTTGTATCCAGAGCGACAGAGCTCGTCATGGCGGCCATGTGACACTTGATCCTCTGTTTCTGGGAAGGGTCCTGGAGCAGCTCCGTTAGAACAGCAACCAGGCGCACACAGAGCTGCAGCAGCTCACAGCCAGGCTGTCGCTGATGCCACTCCCACACCCCCCTGCAGGTGAAGATGCGCTCATTCACCAAGGTGACCTTTTGGGGAAGAGTTTAGCATGACGGAGCCTGCAGAGGGCGCTTTTCCTCAGCTCACCTTCATGCTGAGGTGATGACAAAGGATTCTGGGAATTGTGGTCATTGTGCTGCCCCAGCTCACGTTAGCTGTTTCCTCAGTGAGATAAAACCTGAGTTATGTGAAGTTTTGTTTCTTCCGATCAGTTTGGTGTACTTTCTTGTGATTTATGGCCAGTAACACCTTTCATGATCTTTCTGTCGCGATTGCTGAATTTACCCTCAGGCAACTGTGACCTGTAGAAAGAAGGCAGATGAAAAAGGATGTGGAATTCTTTCAAAATAGAAGTCCATCTAGCCTGGAAGGACGAGCTGGAGCTTCTGTAGGTGCCTGTTACCCCGGGTTTCCACCGGATGAGAACGCCACAACACTCTGGCACCATCCACCGCGTGCTGGACAGGAAATCAGGTGCGAAGAGAAAAACATCTGGGAAATTATCAAAATAAAAGCTCCCGTATTTAGAGCGCTCTTTTTCAACAGGACGCTGAAAACAAAATCACGTACAATCGCTAATATTACCACTTTAGAAGTTTTTGAAAGGAGCCATTAGCCAGGGAAGTTTTGTTCCTTGTGGATGTTGGTGACTCTACCGTAGGGAATTCTATTAATGTTGCCTAAAATGTGTAATAGATCCATTATTTCTGGTTAATTCTGGTTATTTATGTTATTTAATATATTCAAAGATCTGCTGCATAAACAGGAGATAAAACAGCCCAATAAAAAGCTAATTCATACGTAAAACGCCATCGCTAATATACGGGAGCTTTTATTTTGACAGATTGCCGGATGTATTTTTTCTTCGCACCCAACTTCCTGTGCCGCACGCGATGCCTTGTGCTAGCTTGTTACGGCGTGCTCCGTCCGTCCGTCCGTCCAAAATAGAAGCGATGCGGCATTTTGCCGAGGGCGACGGAGCCTCCAGCCCTGTTGTGGGCGGGGCCGCAGCTAGTGGAAACTGACGCAATGACTTGAATGGAATCTAATCAGGACGGACGGACGGACGGAGACGCAGCGCCTCCGGTGGAAACGAGGGTTAGCCTGTTTTTCTGTAGTCATAGTGGTGAAACATGTTCCTTCTACTGTCAGTGGTGAAGACTTCATGAGTATCGTCACTAATACTATTAGTACTATTATTAATACTTTTAGCTTCTAGTTTGTCAGTGAGGAAACTTGAGGACCTTTTTAACCTCACACGTGCTCCTCCCAATCTCTGTTGAGCTTCACTTTGGCAGAAACAGTTGACCTCTGCTGGTAAATGATGAATATTGATGAATCTTATTAACCTTCAATAGGCGTCTTTCCCTGAGTGATAAACATGTTCTATATGTTTAATAAGCAATATCGTTCACTTCCTCATTTTAATGATTCATGTTATAAAGGCTTAGAAGCTCCATCTCACTCGTAACCGCTGGCAAGTGATTCCAGACATAAACTATAGACTAAAAATAAAAACATTTCACACGTTTTTTTCATCTTTTTGAATTGAAAATGATTTCAAAAAGCACCATTTGAATTAGAATCAAGTCAAAGCATTCCTGAGTGCTATTATGAATATAAAGTGCTAGTATCTTGTTTTTCTGATGTATTTTATTTTTCTAATGAAATCTAGTAGCTACCGTCTCCCGCCCAGCATCAGAGGCAGCTGCTATAACTGCTCATTCAGCAGATCTGGAAGGCGGAACTCGATCACCCACAATCACGCCAAACTAGAAACAACAGCTGCTTCCTTGTGTCTCAGGGTTTTCATCTCCTGGAGAACTCTTTCCTCCAACAGGGCGTAACGCTCAGCATGCTCATAAACCTGCAACACACACCAACAATCTGCTGCAGGGTGAGCCAGGCACCAGGTGGAGCCAGCAGACTGGCTCGCCTCCCTCTCAGCACGCCAGCTGACATCATGTGGCTCGTCACTTTTCTCCATAAACTTAGGATTAGAAAAAGATTTGGCAATCTAGTTGGAGGTGCTAGCTGTTGTACAGTTAGCTGAGCGCGTGTGTGTGTGTGTGTGACGATACCTCCTGTGTGCTCTGGGATTAGGTGGTGTCACTGCCGTCGTGGTTCTATAGCGTTTACCACATCAGCAAATGAAAGTCCAGATTCAGCAGCCAGACCTGGAAAGACAGCAGTAGCCTGAGCAGCAGCCCCGCAGCAGCCCCCCAGCCCAGCGTTGGGGGTGAGGCTCCAGCATTTCTCATCCTGTTCTCAGTGTGTGTGTTACTGTGAAGCGCTCTGTAGGCGGAGCCAAGACAAGTGGAGTTGGACAGGTCCATGGTGTAAACGGGCGCATTGAAGACGTCAGACAGAACCTGCAGCAGTGAGTAAAACACACAAGTCAAGGATGACCGATCACCTGCACCTTCATCCATCAGTGTGGAGGTGTAGAACGGTGTTCGTGATACGCTTGGTACCAGAACCAGCAATTTGGCCTGTATTAAATAGGCAGAGAGACGAGGACGGCTGCCTGAGGAGAGAGGCACCCACCACGTGCTCCACAGGCTGGCCTAGCCACAGACCCCCCCCCACCACCAGCCATCACACCAGCCCACAGTCAGCAACCATGAGGAAGATCAACGAGCTGGTCAGACATCCTCTACCTCCATTTACAACCACAGAGAGCCCCCAACACCGCCTGAAGAAGAGCTCCCCAACACCCCTCAAAGAAGAGCTCCCCAACAATTTCTGAAGAAGAGCCCCCAACACCCCCTCTCTAAAGAAGAGCTCCCCCAACACCCTGCCCGGAAGAAGAGCCCCCCACCCCCTGAAGAAGAGCCCTCTAACACCCCTGAAGAAGAGCTCCCCCAACACCCCTAAAGAAGAGAGTTCTAACACGCTTGAAGAAGAGCCCCCCAACACCGCTTGAAGAAGAGCTCCTCTAACACTCCCCTGAAGAAGAGCTCCCCCAACACCGGCCTGAAGAAGAGAGGCCCCCCAACACCGCCTGAAGAAGAGCCCTAACACCCCCTGAAGAAGAGCTCCCTAACACCCCCAAAGAAGAGTCACCCAACACCCCTGAAGAAGAGCCCCCTAACACCGGCCAAAGAAGAGCTTCACCCCAACACTCCCCCCTGAAGAAGAGCCCCCACCACCTCCCCTGAAGAAGAGCCCCCCAACACCGCCTGAAGAAGAGCCCTCAACACCCCCCTGAAGAAGAGCCCCCTAACACCGAAGAAGAGCCCCCAACACCCCCTAAAGAAGAGCTCCCCAACACCGCCTGAAGAGCTCCCCCCCAACACCCCCCTGAAGAAGAGCTCTCTAACACTTCTAAAGAAGAGCTCCCCAACACCGCCTCTGAAGAAGAGCCCCCCCAACACCTCAAGAAGAGCTCCCCCCACCCCCTGCTGAAGAAGAGTCTCCTCACAATTTCTAAAGAAGAGCCCCCCAACACCCCCTGAAGAAGAGCCCTAACACCGCTTAAAGAAGAGTCACCCAACACCCCTGGAAGAGCTCCCCCCTAACACCTCCTGAAGAAGAGCTCCCCTAACACCGGGCTTGAAGAAGAGCCCCCCAACACCTCCTGAAGAAGAGCCTCCCCAACACCCCTTTAAAGAAGAGAGTCACCCTAACACCGGGCTTGAAGAAGAGCCCCTAACACCCCTAAAGAAGAGCTCCCCCAACACCGCCTGAAGAAGAGCCTCTAACACTTCTGAAGAAGAGCCTCTAACACTTCTAAAGAAGAGCTCTCAACACTCTTTCTGAAGAAGAGCCCCCCAACACCCCCCTGAAGAAGAGCCCCTAACACCCCCTAAAGTTAGAGTCATCTGAACACCCCTGAAGAAGAGTCACCAACACCCCCTTGAAGAAGAGTCACCTAACACCGCCTCTGAAGAAGAGCCCCCAACACCCCCTAAAGAAGAGCTCTCAACACCGGCTTGAAGAGCCCCCCCCTAACACCCCCCTGAAAAGAGCCCCCAACACCCCTAAAGAAGAGCCCCCCAACACCGCCTGAAGAAGAGCTCCAACACCCCCCTGAAGAAGAGCCCCCACACCCCCCCTAAAGAAGACTTCAACACTGCTCTGAAGAAGAGCCTCCCCCCACCCCCTGCTGAAGAAGACGCCCCACACCCCCCTGAAGAAGAGCCTCCACACCCCCTAAAGAAGAGCCCCCCAACACTGCCCGAAGAAGAGCCCCCCACCCCCTGCTGAAGAAGAGCCCCCCACACCCCCTAAAGAGCCCCCCCAACACCGCCTGAAGAAGAGCTCCCCCACCCCCCAAAGAAGCAGCCCCCCACCCCCCCTGCTGAAGAAGAGCCCTCCACCTGCCCCCATCACTGAGAGCTGGCTGCACCCCTGACCTCCCAGCAGGCGGTGAGCCAGCCCAGCAGCAGGCTTCAGCCAGCATCATCACCAACGCTGGTGGAGCTGAAGACCACCAGAGGACCAGGACACTGGCTCCAAGCACCCCTAGGACCCACCAGCACCATTCTGCTGACACACGCCTACCCTCAGGACACGCCCAGACATTAGGAGAGACGTAAGGCCCGACAGGAACGAGGGACACTCTGGACGTGCTCTCTTTAGAAGACGTATGGAGGATCACTGACTGCAGGATGTCTTTGTTGGAAGAAGCTCCGTGGCTAGCACGCGCTGTGTTCCTGTGACTGGAAACAGACACACCTTGGTCAGGCCAGGCAATAGGGAAGGCTTTGGATTGTCTAGGATGACCGAGAGGGGCGGAGCTTTCACTGATGGCGAGCCAAGCCTCTCAGCATAGAGCTTCCTGACAGGAACTGACCTTCCAGCAGAGCCCGACCTCCACCTGAGGACTCCAGCGAGGTCACCTGCAAGAGGAGATCAGAGCAGAACGTATGAGACAGGATCAGATCATTGTTTCCTCCGCCTCCTCCTCTGTGTTTTGGACACCTGACTGTCATCTGGACCGGAAGAGGTGAACCAACTGCAGAGGAGGATTCCATACGACAAAATAAAAGCCTGGAGATAGGAGGAAGCACAGCCCTGAGACCAAAGATGAACGTGGGATGTTTGAAGACAAGATGGAGGTCAACGCCATCGACAGTTTCCATGGTTACTTCAAGTGGTGTATCTCTCAAGGCATCAGGAGTTCTATGATTCTCCAGCACACTTGTCTCTGATACGTTCCTCGTCAGAGACCATTTTAAAGTTTCACACACACACACACACATACACACACACACACACACACACACAGGCCAGGATGAGTCTTAAAGTGACTGTTGCTGCACTGATGTTATTTTAATGAGAGCAGCATCACAAAATGAGTTTGGTTTCAGTTGCAATCCTGACTACGTGCTCATCACCTCTGAAAGGGTGTGTGTGTGTGTGTGTGTGTGTGTGTGTGTGTGTGTGTGTGTAGGTCTGTACCACAGCAGAGCCATGTATTCATGCCACTTGACGGGGTTGCAGGAAGCGCACCCTTGTAGCAGGACGGGGTTGTTGAACTAGTAAACACGGTGTCGCTGGTACCCAGACTCACCTGAACGCCAAGACACACACACACACACACACATGCAGTGTGGGACAGGAATTGACCAGAGAAGCTCCAGGTGAACTTTACAGCTACTGTCTCCTGGGCTGGAGTCTCTCATTCCTGCCAGAGATGCTGGGGAGAGCAAAGAGCATCAAGCTCTGCATCCTTCATGTCCTCACATCTGTGGAGGCGCTGGGAGGAAACCCAGCACCACTGGGTGAACTGGTCCTACCTGGGCTGCCCAGTGAAGGCCACCACGCTGCAGTTTCTGAGAACCCGTGTCGACGGACAAAGTAGGTAGAATGCACCGAGCAGGACGGAATGTACACTTAGACGCCTCCTCTGCTCGTGAACCATAAAGCTTTATGTTCCAGTCTCATCCAGTACAGATGTGGAGGGCAGCGACAACCTATAGGCTGGTCCAGACGTGGAGCTGTGGCTCCAGGACAGACCTGTGACCAGTTCCTGGTCCTGATGTCCACCAGATCTATCCCTGATGCTAAAACCTAAGAGTCACCTGTCAGGTTTAAAGACCCAGAATGGACGAATGAGGATTCTGTGCTCATCATTCAAGCAGGCGTGCTAAGCTAAATAAGCGAAATATTGAAATTATGAGTTAGAAGATGAACCCACTGCAGACATGTTCTCAGGTGCAAGAGCACATCTCAGCTGCTCTAGATGGCAGTTACTGAGAAACAAAGTGATCTGACACACGCCAAGTATTCATCACTGTAGTCTACGGGCGCGCGCGAATTTCCAGGAAGAGGGAGGCGGCAGCTGCTGACCAGCGATCCTCTGCAGACTTATTGCCCTTCACAAGATGTAGTCAATCGTGGTCATAACTACAGGACACAACAGGCAGCAAATAGTCCAACCTCCGGTGGTCCTGGTACTCCTAAGGGTCAGAAAGTTCGCGGCTGTTTTGGCGATCTATTTTGCAGTGAAACGCTACAGACACACAGCAAGACGCCCAAAACACGGCCGCTAGGGGTCAGTAGCACTCACCCCGTCATACAAAACAGACTGGATTAGATTAGAGAGACGGACAGACCTCGTAGGCTCTGGATCCAGTGATCTCAGCCAGTCTCTGAGCGCCCCCTACTGCTGCCTGTAGCTCATTACACTGCTGAGAGCTGCTCGAGTCCATCCACACAGGAGAGTTCAACACTGAGAAGCTGCCCTGTCCACACACACACACACACACACACACACACACACACACACACACACACAATAAAGCCCCTGACGCTCATACACACACGTGATCAAACAGACACACCTGCAGCAGCTGGTGCAGGTCCTGCTCAGGGTCCAGGTTTTTCAGGGTCTCAGATGCTCCAGTCCTCCAGAACACACTGCCATGTTGCTGAGCAACAAACACCAAACATGATGAACAACAGCAGCTTTGGGCTCATGAGTCAATGTTGCGTCAAAATTCAGAAAATCAAAGGCGCAGATCAATGATCAAAAAGGAGTAATGGTTAATAATCAAAGGGCAAGGGGGTTTGATGTAGGCACCTGATCGTATTACAATTATGGGCGAAAGCCAAAAGACGCAACCACAGCTCCAACCACAGCTCCAACCACAGCCTCTGGCAGGTGACTGTCAGGAAGCAAGGTTCAATGTTTAAGATTCGTTTAAGATTCATTGCTGTTGGTGGTTTCTTCCCTACTTTGCATTATCTCTTGTCTAAAGTTGTACTATCAAGTATTATGCATGCAAAGTAGATGCATGTACATATGTTCTTGTTATCCTCAAGGTAGGCAGCCTACTCCTCCCCACTCCATTCCTCAGGAACAGCAAGAATCCAGTTCTTCAACGTTCTTCAACGTTGTGGTCACAAAACATGCACAACCTGACAGTAAAACTGAGCTGAAAGCAATGATTATTGTCCTTTTTCACGCTGTGTTTGTGAGCTGAGGATTGTGGCTAATGTTGTTCGAGAACTATGCTGCAGTCATGACTGGTGTGTGCCTAAATAGGGATAATAGAAAATTGTTTGGAAATGTTAAAAAATTGCAGTCCAAAAAAATGTAATGATTCTGGGTGTAAATGTCAAGGTGACATAGAGAATATAGATTAACCCATTTTCTAACAGTTACAGAGTGTCAGGGGTGGGGGTGCTGCAGCCGATCCCAGAGGTCCCCTGAACAAGGCCCTCGGCTCAGAGTTCCCAGAAGAACCCACAGACACAGGTAGAACACACAAGCCCCTGCCTCCCTGGATTATCAGCCTTAATCATCTGTCTGCTGCTACTTTGGTAACAAATGTGTTACTTTAGGTGGGAGAGGCTCCACCCACCTGGCCACCACCCGACAGGGCTCGGACGCGAGAAGGTCTCCCCTTCAACCTGTCCAGTAGCAGTGTCCAGCCTGATGACGACACAGGGTTCAAGGACCAATCAGAATGCAGCAGGAGAATGCTACCTTAAACATGTGACCGCTTCGGGGTCAAAGGTCTGGTGAGTCCAAAACACCTTCAAACGTGTGTGTGTGTGGTACCACCCACATCAGACAGGAGAGGTGACTCACAGTCCGCTAGCATGTAAACATGAACCTCCATGAGTACTGACAGAACAACAGACCTACAGTTTTAAAATGCCTGGACAACGTTGTTATTTTTAAAAATAAAAATAAGTGTTTTTCGTGAAGAGGAAAACACATCTTGCGAAAATAATGAAGAAATTCATCTACTTCATAGAATCCATTCTTCATGAGCACAAACCTGAATAAACTGACATTTGAATGAGCAGCAGTTGTAAAGTTCTAAGCATTTATGATGTGTGTGTTACCTGAACTCAGGTAGCTCAGAGTCAAAACTGAACATTGTTCTGATGGACGACCGTCAGCTTTTCATCGATCACCACAACCTTCAGCTTCACCAGCAAAAGTACACAAGCACAATTCTTTAAATACACACCATTGGAATACCAGTATATAATCAGCATTATTTTCAATGTGTATCACATAATGGCAAAATTGTATTTACTAGTTTATATTCAAGTCTTTAAACTATCCAAGTGCATATAAAAGCTTCTCCACTATCGCGTTTTTATGAATGAAATATCATTTATGTGTCATCATATTCGGAGTCGATCATATTCCATAGGTGCATCCTGCGTCACGCACGTCAAACAGTGTTACCTGTTGCGTGCTGAAGTCGAAGCCCAGGTAAAGAGGAGAGCTGCAGGACATTCTCACCGTCATCAACACTGTCCGCGCGGCTGTCACGTGATTACAGAGGACGTGCGCGACATTTACCGGAACCGGAAACAATATTTTGCTGAAACATTTTTGTAGGACAATTTAAAAGGCAGCCTAATGCCGAGTGATTAATTACCCAAGAATTAACTGAACAGAAATTTCAGAGGAAGAATAGTAAGACAGATATAAAAAACAAATAACTCACAAATCAAAATAAAATGAATCAAAGCAGGAAAAAGTAACGTAAATTGTTTGGCGCATGCGCAGAAGTGATGTGGCGCATCGAGGCTTCCGGGTGCAGATCGGGCACTGACACGGGGGAGTTGAGAAAAGAATGTGACAAGGACAAGGCTTAAACGGTATTTCTCTGCTTTCGGGTCTATTTGACGTATATTTAAGCGTTTAAAACAGAATGAGCTTAGCCTGACTCAGCTATGACGTTGAAAAATGCCGCCTTAATGTTTGTTCAGCCTCAGAAATCAGACAAACTGCGTCACAGATGTATAACTACATATTTTATTCGTCATAATACACGTCTTGTCGGTAGACATTGAAAGTTTTGGCAATAACATGTTTCTTGCTTGAAGGGGTAACAGGTTAAAGGTTTTTTGCCCAAACGTCTGAGCAGAAACAGAAGTTTACAGTAGCAGATCTTTCACTGTTAGCCGCTTGTCTCAGAAGACAGTGTGAAACTCGTCCCTCTACTGTCCATAGAAAGCTCGGGGAAATACAAACATGTGAACCTACCTGCTGCCCAGACCACACAGAAGTGTTGTAAATAATCAGAGGCAGCAGTGGGCTCTGCACCAGTTACCTTTTTTAACCGGTGAGGCGCACACATGTAAGTTATCTCCTCTCGAACCTAAGTGTATGCACAGCTAACACTGCAGATTTTCAGACAATGGCAGAACTGACTCTGGTGGCAAAGCTGAAGAACCAGCTGAAGCAGGAGAAGATCCACCTTTGGAACCCTCCGTACACAGAAGACTTAAACCAGCCAGGACAGCAGCACATGCAGGTCAGCTGTGGGAAGGAAAACCAGACAAAATCATAAATTCACATTAACATTTTTGTTTTTTTGTGTTGTTAGGAGTTGGCGCAGCGTTACGCCTCTTTGCTGGATCTGCAGACGGCAGATGTAGGGGGCGCTCTGGAGTCAATCAGAGTTCAGGCAGTCAACAGGGGAAAAGGAAACAAGAAATTCAGGGACATGAACATGGCCACCCTGGAGCTGCGCCTGCGCCCAGACAGCAGCAAGGTTCGGACACCTGCACTTGATGAGTACAGACAACAGGAAATCACATTCATTCAGAACAAAAGGCCACAACACAGACCAAAAGGATTCCAGTCATATTTACAGCAAGGGACATGATGGTAGCATCCCGGCAGAGGCTGGCTTTTAAACTGCTCTCAATATTCTTATTTATATACTTATTTTTTTCTCAATAGTCTTTTTCTCGACATCTAGCTGAGCTCGGTGCCAGTTGGTTACATAGATGGCCGTTTGGGAGCTGCTCTAAATTTCTTTTATTTTAAACCTTTACAGAGGCAATTCGTAACTCATTATAAGGAGGTCGCCCAAACTAAAGTCAGGTTTAGGCTCATTGTTGACTCCTTTGTTGCTTATTGTCAGCATTTATTAGACTGTCCTAAATTTATCTGTCTATGAAAATGTTTGGCCATCCAAAATGCTTGTATTTTGTATGTCTTAATTACTTCATTTTATTTTTTGCCGTAGCTTCTAACCAGGGTGAAATTGTAAATGAGAAGCTGTTTACAACTGATTTTACCTGGTCAAATAGTCATATAAATTGCTTTCTTTACAAGAATTTCTTAAATAATATTGGTGCTGATAAAGACCTTAAAGAAAGAGTTTGGAAGTAGATGTTTCAGACAGACTCGTGTTCAGAGTTTAATCCTATCTCTTTAATGTGCTTTTTAATCAAATCCTCTGTCATCTAATCAACAAGTATTTGTACCTTGATTCATATTTGGAGAGCAGGATCCAGACTAAACTCACTCTGGAGACAAGGTTGATGTTCTGGTTCAGGAGCTGATGGACAGGTACACTCACATTGGCACACACACACACAAGGACACACAACAGATCAGCTGTGTTGGTGTGTTTGTAGGATCGGAGAAGAGTTTGGTCTCAAATCCATCAAGCTGATTCTGAATGGGAAAACCTTGATTTCAGGTGAGTTTTCCTACCAGCTGCTTCAGTTGTTCTTTATTTAGAACAATTGAATGAAAAGGTCAATGTTCAAAGGTCATGTGACCTCCTTTGCAGAGGTAAAAATAAGAAACCAGGAAGAGGTGAATCTTTTCACCACTCAGTCCAGAAGAGTCTGTAGGAACTGGCTGATACAGGACCGAAGCCGTGGTTGTTGCTGTGTTAGCACTGTTCTACCAGCTGTTGTTTTAGGTGTTGGCCTCATCACATGACCCAACAGCACTGTGTGTGTGTGTGTGTGTGTGTGTGTGTGTGTGTGTGTGTGTGTTAGATCAGACTCTGGAGGAGAGGGTGAAGAACCACAGTAGATGGTTCTGGAAGCTGAGTGACGGAGAGTGGAAAGCAGTGAGTGAAGAGAAACATACCCAGCAGGAGAGCATCCAGAGAACCCAGAAAGGCTTCCAGATCTTGTCTGAGCGAGGTGATTCTGCTGAGTCCTGTTGGTTCTGAAAGGTCCTGGTGTGTGAACGTGGTTCAGACTACGTTTTGTCCTGTCGGTGATTGCATCGTGTTACTGTGGTAGACCAGTGCTAACTGTCGCTGTTTATTCAGTCCTTTAGTCATCTGACATTAACCTGATGCTGTGATTGGTCAGATGGCAGTGAAGATCCAGACACCACAATCGCTCCTAAAATTGCTGACCAGGCGAAATTCTGAAGGTTCCACACAGTGAGAAGAAGGTTTGCTGTGGATGTGCTGCATGTGCAGTGGCAGCTAGCAGAGTCGCTGTGTGTGACTGTTTGTCCATCTGTCTGTTGTAGGCGCTGGTTCTGGCTATGGGGTTTCCACAAGGAAAAAGGGCGCTCACCATGAAGAAGAAACAACAGTTTGAGAACGCGGCCAGTCACCTGCTGCAGGCCGACCATCACTTCAGGTGTGCCCCTACTGTCCTCTGGGTGGCGCTGGGACCTGCTTGGTGCTGGATTTGCAAGCTTCACCCCTTGAGTTGTGTTAACCTTCATGTGGTGGATGTGCTCCAGTAAATGTGGCTCCGCCCTGCTGGGCTCCGTGGACAACTTGCTTGTCCTGCAGCTGGACATCGTGTGATGCTATCGAGCTCTGGAGGCTTTGAGCTGCCTGGACGACGCCAGGTAGCGCCTACAAAGGGCTGAGGACGGCTTCCTGCAGTGCTACGGACAACAGCAGCAGAGACTGCCTGCGATCAAGGTGCAGCACAAATTTGGCTCAACAGGGAAGCACACGCCATGCCTGGACAACCGCTCAGGAACACTCGTCTGTGTTGTCAGGGTAACACAGGCAGAGAGGACGTGCTCTTCCTGCGGCTGTACCTCCTCCAGAGTCTCCTGTCCTACATCGAGGGAAACGACCTTCAGGCTAAACAGCAACTGGACAAGGTTTGTGTTCTTGTGTCTTTGTCCAGACTAGTGTGTGTTCTGTCCCTGCCAAAGACACACTGGTCTGGAAAAAGCTGATTTAGCTGAGTAAAATCGGTGGCTGGGGAATGTGCTAGCCTAGCTCATTGTGTGTGTGTGTGTGTGTGTAGGTAGAGTCTCTATATTGTCGTGTGAGTCTGGACTCAGAGAAGATGACTCAGCTCATGATTTTGGGTTTTACTGAGAGAGAAGCTCGACTTGGCCTCAGAGCCTGTCAAGGAAACGTTGAAGAGCCACCATTCACATTTTCAGCAAACTAGAGACAGTAGTTATGCCAAGACACACACACACACACACACACACACACACACACACACACACACACACACACACACACACACACAGGCAGGTGAAGGTAAGGTGTGAGGGGCAGATGAGTTGTTTGATGCGTTTCTCGTGTGTTTGTGCTGTTCAGGAGCAAAAGGAGCAGAGGCAGAGGGAAAGAAGGAAGAGAAGCAGACGGGTGGAGGTCATCTCCATCCTCACTGAGCTGGGATACTCCAGGAGAGAAGCAACCAGAGCCGCTCACCTCGCTGATGGAGACGTGGACAAAGCTTACGGAGTGTGTCACACAGTCAGATCATGAAAGACATCTTCCAGCCTGCTCCTCTGACTAAAGCTGCAGGGTAGAGGGTGTCCGCTGATGTGTGTGTGTGCGCAGGCAAGGCAGGTGTGTTTAGATCCTGCTGACCGTCCACCCTTTGGTCCTCCAGTGAAGGCGTCAGTGCAGACAAGCTGGAGCAGGTGAGCAGCTGTCTGATCCATACCTGTGTGTGACTGGACTAAAGCTCAGCAGTGCCGTGTGATTGGCTCCGCCTCTCTGCAGCTCTTGTACCTGGGCTTTGAGCGGGACTCCTCTGAAACGGCCCTCAGGGTGACGGGAGGAGACATCCAAGCAGCTACTCAGCTGCTGCTTGACAACCAGGGTGTCCTCTCTGCAGACCTGCTGACTGACTCCTCCTCTAGCCACTCCCCCTCCTCTGAAGAACCCAGCACGTCCTCCAACCCTGCAGGTGAAGCACCGCTGAGTATTTCTGCACTTGTGTAGACATCAAAGACTCATGTGGACTTCTGTCATTGCACTTAACGCTTGAATGGTCAGAGGATAACGAGCTGGTTAACGAGGTGTTGAGGATATCTGTCTCCAAGGGAGGAAGATTATCTTGACCTGACTCTGGAGGAGGAGACCGAGCTCATCAACACCATGAAGGGATACCTGAAGTCAGGGTCGGCAGGCCCACCATGACCCTGACTGGACCCTGACTGGACTGGTTCCATGACCCTGACTGGACCCTGACTGGACTGCTTCCAGCGACCCTGACTGGCCCTGACTGACCAAGCCTATGACCCCTGACTGACCCCTGATTGGACTGGTTTCAAAGCAATAAATGATAACTTCTGATGGATACAGTCCTCCAGTCTGATGAGAAAGTCTTGATGCTGAGGTTTTTCAGAACTGATCTTTATAACAACAGTAACAAAAGCCTTTTTGATGTGAGAAAGTACTTTGTTGTACTACGGACAGAGTGGGAGGTTTGGAGTGCGTCTTGTCACAAGGGATAAGGAGAACGTATTGTCTGCTTCTTGCTACGCCATCATTCATCTGCTGGGTTGATACATCATTCATCTGCTCTTTTTGGCCCTGCTCTTCACACCTGGAAGGGTGTGTCCTTCAGGTGTCTCAGCTGGAGGCAGCTTGGACCCTAAATGACCGCGTGACCTTTCAGGGCGTTCGCGTGAGCCCCCGCTGATGAGCTCAGCTCAGACTGTTGTCTGATGTTCTGTGGACACAAACCACACGAGAGCCTTCTGATTAGAAATGTTTCCTTCTGAAAGCGTTTATTGAGCTGGGACTCTAAAAGAAGTTGACTAATTCCTGCGGATGGACTTCGATGTTGGGGTTCTGGCCTGCTATCTGCTATGGCTGCAGTAGTCGCCCACGCTCCACCACGACATCCCGACCCCCTGAAGTTGGGCTCCTCGTACATCACCCAGCTGAGCGTGGACACAGAACAAGCCAAAGGTTAGGGAGAAGGCGGGCGGGGTTAGGCTGCCAGCGCTCTGTTGATGCCGTCAGACTCACGCCGTACACCTTGACTGAGTTGATGCAGTTCTTAGAGAGCCCTCGGCTCTGCAGGAACGGAGTGTCGTCACAGATCTCCACACACTGACCAGAGAAGTTACAGCCATCGAACAGTTTCGACATTGTAGTGCTCTCTCCTGCGTTGAAGGAAAACAGACACACCATCATGGAGCCACGCCTGCCAGCTTAAACACAAAGCTGCCACTTCTGCTGAAGCACATCTGATGCAACCGCAAGTTGACAAGTCACAACTTCATCAAGATCACGATGAGAACGTGAATTCAAAGAAGCTGTGACCTTCAGCCATGTCACATGACCTTCAGCTGGACATCTTTACCATGCGAATGGGTTTGCAGGATCCCATGTGGTCATTGTGGGAGTTCCACCTCTGGAATTCTGGGTACTCTCCGTGTTCCAGGATGTACTGCTGACCCTAAAGTCTGGGTGGTCGGGCAGATCCAGGCTCCGCTCTCCACACGGATCGAGTTCACCCTGAAAGCGTGACCCTCCCCATCCAGAACTTAATCAGTTCTCTCAAACCAGTCACGTGTAAGCCAGCATGCTGGCCCCGCCCACAGTGATGCAGACCAACTGGACAGTCACAAAACTGTGTGTGTGTGTGTGTGTTCATGCCTGTTCATGAAGCCCCGATCCTGAAGGCTACAGTCCCTCGGACCTCCAGCTTCCTGCCAGTGAAACATTTCCCTTCGTAAAAGATGATCTGGAAGAAAAAGGTTTGTGTGAAGCTGCAGGAACCTGAGCCTGCTGGACCTGGAGCATCTGGAGCTGCAGACTCAGGGAGCTGATCCACTTTCTCTGATCCTAACCGTCATCACCACCGTCGTCAACACCACCATCATCAAGTGTCCAGGTGAGGTTACTGTCACTAAGAGTTGACACGCTGTCTCTCACACACACACTCATCCTTGTTGTTCTGTTCTCAGGAGGACTACAGGCATATGACCCTGACCCCGGGATCCTACCCATCCCACCATACCCCCTGAGCCTGACCCTTTTTGTTGGGGCTAGCGAGACGCTCATATAGCAGCAGTTCTCTTCTTTGTGTGGGAATGCTGAATCAGGGAGAACACACTTTTTGGAGATTTTGAAAAAATACAATAAATGTTTTTTTTTTCTATTAATTTCATCTTATTTCAAAATATTTATTAAAAATCATCAAACCCCTCCTCACCCATTTAACATGGCTGTCTTTGAGGACTGGGGGCTGGACCACGGTCAGTGCAGGCGTCTCCCCGGCCTGTTATTGGGGGACCGGGAGACCTTCCAGTGGCGAGGAACCCTGACGCTTCAATGGACAGATTCAAATCCTTCCTTCTAACCTAAAGCCAACACTAACCCGACCTTCAAACAGGTCTGAACCCTCTAACAGCTTGTTGAAGCAGAGGATTCAGCCACAATGTCCCTACCTCTCAAAAATGTCCTCACTTCACTAGTGAACATGGTTGGTACTCAGTAGGTAGCAAGTGTGCAGAAGAACACACACACACCCTTCTCTTTCTCGCAGAATTAATACACTGATTTTAAATGAGATGACGTCACCTCACAGTGTCTGAACTCAGCACAGCAAAATCAGCCACAAACACACAAATGAAACTCAGGAGACGCTGCAACAAACAAAACTGACGTTTTGGTTAAAGGGTTGTTTTTATTAAAAGCTACATCATTCAGACCGATCACTCACCTTTCCAGAGTACTGCGACATTTTCACCTTCCGACGTCGTCCAACCAGAGACGCACTAACACACAGTGTAACACACACAAAGTTGGAGCCCCTGATATATATGAGGAGGGGGGGGCAGAGCCCCCCACACAAAAGAGCAGGAGCTAATGGATCTGCTGAGTCCAAACTTTCCCTTCATCCTGATGTGTCTGCTGATTCTGCTGTGTGTGTGTGTGTGTGTGTGTGCGTATAGAGGTCCACATTTGCAGTTTCAGTACCCGTAAAACCCAGGCCAAGCACATTCTATTGACACACACACACACACCATCCATCCATTTTCTGTGCCTGCTTTATCCACACACACACACACACACACACTAATTTCTTATCCAGATGACTCGTATCACATTGGTATTAGGACATGGTTTTTGTTCATTTCTTTCTTTTTTTAACTACATGGTTTCCTTGCTGCTACTAACAGTCATTCTTTTTAATTATCTTTATCTTAACACGTACTTCTACCTCCTGTAATTAGGAACAGAGCTGCTTATTTCACTTTGAACTCATGTCACACCAACACCAGTAAAGTATTCAGATTGTCCAGTTTGATTCAGTTACAGGATGTTCCCTGAATGTGAAACCTAATCCGAAAGCGTCAGTACGGAAGAGGATTAGGGCCACCCATGAGAAAATAAAATGAGAGAAGGTAGGTTGTCTGTGTAGATTCTCACTCATCCAGGTCATGGTTATCCAAAGTAGATCTCTCTGTGTCAACTGGACTGGAAAAGGTTTCTGAACGTTTCGCCTCTCTCTCCAGAGAGCTTCTTCAGTTCTAAGTTTGCTGGGGCGGAGCTTGAAAATATAGCGCTGTGGGGTGTCAAGGAAGCCATCCACGTCAAGTTGGAAAAACCATCTTTAAACAGAGGTGGTGGACTAAGGCACCTTCTGTCACTCCACGCCACAAAGCAGTTCTCCACTTTCATCAGCATTCCAAACATTCACGCTGTTTGACCAGACTCTGAGACTCATTAACATGTGACCCAACAGACAAAGGAAGCACCCCAACCAGGGACCAGGTGAACGACCCTGCCAACCACCCTGCCAAGGACTTCAGGTGACTACCTGGGCCATTAACATGCCAATGGCCCGCAGGGGCTAGATGTTCAAGCTTCTGCCCCAGCAAACTTAGAACTGAAGAAGCTCTCTGGAGAGAGGGAGAAACGTTTTCAAGGAAACCTCAGTCCAGCTGACACAGAGAGATCTACTTTGGAGAGAAGCTAGGTTTTTTGACTCCATGCACTTCGAGAAAAAAGGCGAAATGTTGAGAATAAAGCCGAAATAAAATGTCGAGAATAAAGTCGACCTTTTGAGGCTATAACAACCAGCGCATGTGACTGCTTCTACGAAATGCCGTGCAGAAATTATACTTTGGACTCAGCTTTAGTAACAAAGAATACTTCCTTATTTAGCTCACCAACACACTAGTTATCAGTAGTAGTGATCCTTTGCGCCTTCATAGTGCAGTCGCTCCGGACAGCCCGGCTTACGAGCATAAGTAAGTGCGTTGGCATAAACAGGAAGTGGGCTTCTCCGTCTTGAAAGACAAGCACACACGTCCCCCAAAAAATCGAAGAGGTTGGTAAAGCACCAACAAGGAAAAGACAGTATTATGGGCATTGTTAGGCTTCCGTGTCCCATTCGGCACAAGCAAACCTATTTTCGTAATGGAGTTTGCTGAAGGGTCCCGTCTCGACATTGGTATTTTTCGATCTTTATTTTGACATTTTATGTCGGCCTTATTCTCGACATTTCGCCTTTTTTCTTAACATTTCGACTTTTTTCTCGAGTGAATGATGAAAAAACTACCTCCTTTTTTTTTTCATGGTGTTCCAACTTCTCCGTACATCACTGTAGTGGCCGGGCTAGTTTGGTATCACTAACTTAACTTCTTTAACCTTCTAACCACTGAGCCCACATTAGGGAGTTGGTTTCGCTGTCAGCTCGACAAAAGGGAAGAATCTCATCATGTTCTAGTGTTGGTTTCTTTGTTTTACTGGCTGTAAATCACTTCTAGATCATGGAATTTTGTCATTCAAAAAATCTTTCGAGATTAATGCTGAGATTTTCTTCTGCAACATTGGTGGTATTTCAAACCGAATAAACTTTCTTCGTCAAACTTCTTCCCTTATTTTGGAAAGTCTGTTGCGGGCGGGTGAATGTTTCGGTTATTCGCGTCTTTCAGAATGTTCGCGTTGTTTGGATTTGTGACCAAAGGATCGTTCGGGAGCCTTTTTGGTTCTTCGGTTTTTCTTCTTTTCTGCAGAGGAGGAACCATGAGTGGATGCTTCCGGTCGGATTATCTTCGATGTCACGCTCACAAACAGGTAAATGTTATTGAAACCGAAGCTAACGGGCTAACGCTGCGCTGATTTAAATATAGTGACGTATGAACCGTCCGTCCTCCAAAAGTTCTCCTGCTCAACAAAACACCATAAAGGTTAAACTCTTGCTAAAGTCTAAATCAGAATGCTGTAGATCATACATGATATCAGTGATTATCAGTTTTTATTATCCTTTATTAATCTGTTACGTCTCAGCAGGACAGAACCTCCAACCACTAGAGGGCATCAAAGTCTTGGACTTGACCAGGTAAGTCGCTCTGAATGCTGCCCACTTCCCATCTGTGAAGATTAACTTTAAATGTGTCCAGGGTTCTGGCTGGACCTTTTGCTACCATGATCCTAGGAGACCTGGGAGCTGAGGTGATCAAAGTGGAGAGACCAGATGAGTGTCACCTGGTCTATGAAACATGGGTGACCTCACAGGAAGTGATGACATGTCCGTGTAACAGATACAGGTGATGAGACAAGAGCCTGGGGTCCTCCGTTTGTTGCCAGTGAGTGTCTATTTCAAAGGCCAACCGCATAAGAAAGTGAGACACCTGGGTTTACACCAGCGCAGTCTGTCATATTACACATCAATCAAATGAATTTCAAATTCAAACTACAAATGTTAAAACTCAAAAATCAAACTTATTTTTCTCGCACCTGTTGTTCCACAAACTGGTTAGCAAACAAAGAAAGGTAAAGCTGTTTACACTGTTAGTTAATTGACTGTTTAACTGCCTGATTTTTTTGATTGATCAATGTCATTTCAGAGTATTTGTGTGGACCTGAAACATCCCAGAGGAGCAAATATCATCCAGGAGGTAAACTCACATGGCTGCAGTTTAGAGTAATAAGGAGAGAGTTTGATCAGGTGTGTGTGTGTCAGTTCGCTGAGTTTCATGGCGTGTTGTGAAAGAAAATTTTCTTCCCTGGAAAACTGACAAGATGAATTTAGATATGAAGTTCTGAGCCGCCGGAACCCCCAGCTCATCTACTGCTCCATCTCAGGTACGCCACCCTGCCCCGGCCCCTCTGCTCTTTTACGTAAGGTGATTTCTCATCCGATTGGGTTTATTAATCATGTGAAATATGATTGACAGACAGGGTTTGTGTGTGTAAAAGGCGCCTCCCGCTTCAGCCTTGACCAGACTGAATAAACAAACGTTGAATTATCACTTCCCAGACCGTGAGGTTTCTGAGCACGTTTCTGCCTCTCTCCAGAAGGCTTCTGTTCTGAATCTGAACGAAACATCTTCAAGGAAACCTCACAGTCCAGTTGCACACAGAGATCTAACTTTGGAGAACTACGACCTGGATGAGTGAGAATCTGCACAGACATGTTGAATTATCAGGTTCTCCTGGTGAAATGGTGGGCGTCTCCCTGTTGCTGACTGACACAGCTGTCGAGGATTAGGTACGGGGAGCAGCTGTGACCTTTGATGGAAAGTCTGAGCCTGATGTGGGAACAGATGTGTTGGTTTGTGTCATTTTCTTCCTCCCAAACGGAAACATTTATTCACAAACTGCGGTCATCACGTTGCCTGAAAATGACCAACAGAGACTACAGGACGGATCCTTTTTCCATCCTCATTATTCATAATTATGTCCCAGAGCAACATTTGCGTCACTGATGTTCTAATAACGAAGGTCTGGAGCCCACTGAATGGGAGCAGCATTGAAACGTGTTGGAACCGTGTTAGTGAACATCATATATTTCAGGGTTTTTTTCAGTTGTTCATGCTGTCAGTAGGAGCCAAATTCTCCGCTTGTTCCGACCAGACGAGAACTATGATGTTGCTATGGTTACGTGCGTGCGGGCACCCAAATTTATGACCCTCACTGCCAGATCGCGTTTATTATTTGTCCCTTCCTTGACCAAGATCTTATTGCCTGGAGATGGACTGGGTCAATAAGGAGCCCAAAACCATTTCTGCACCAAAACAAAGATGGCGGATGCTTTAGTTCCTTCTGCATCTTCACACAGGCTAGATTTTCATCATTAGACTTTTTAGTTGTTTATGCTGGACTTCACTGCATGATGGATTATCTTATATGCGCAGTTAATCATTCTAAATTTGGACTGTATTTTTGGGATATATTCAGGAAATTGCTCTGCAGTTTAGTGTGTGATCCACTAGATGTCGCAGAAACAACAAAAAAGCTGCTGTTCTCACACTGATACACTCAGACTGTGAGTAATTCATTTTTGTGAGGACTCTTTCTGTTTTTTTTTTTTTAAATTCTTCCTACCCAAGTCGACGGTCAAAGCTCAGAAGGTGTCACAGCTCTAGATTAATTTGACTGCAGCTGTGGCCCCACCTCACCTGAAGGCAGCTGGGATAGGCTCCACCTCCAGCCCCTCCCAACACAGCAGGAGCTAGGGAGGGATGGATGGAGCTAGGGAGGGAGGGAGGGAGGGATGGATGGATTTTGCATCCAAAAATGTTCAAACAACACAAGTTGATGAAATTTGCAGGTGACCATGGTGCTCTACTGAAAATTCTAAAACAATATATAGGGCTCAAACTATACTAGCGTGTGCGTGTGTGTGTGTGTCTGATGTCTGCGTGTGTTTAGGCTACGGACAGTCGGGCCCTCGGTCTCAGACTCCAGGCTATGACTCCATTGCTCGCCATGCCGGGGATGATGCACATCACTGGAGCGGAGGTGAGCTTGGGTCTAGTTTCCTGCTTGGGTCTAGTTTCCTGCTTGGGTCTAGTTTCCTGCTTGGGTCCAGGTTCCTGCTTGGGTCTAGGTTCCTGCTTGGATGTAGGTTCCTGCTTGGATGTAGGTTCCTGCTTGGGTCCAGTTTCCTGCTTGGGTCCAGGTCCCTGCTTGGATGTAGGTTCCTGCTTGGATGTAGGTTCCTGCTTGGGTCTAGGTTCCCTGCTTGGGTCCAGGTTCCTCGTTTGGGCTCCAAGCTTCCTGCTTGCCCAGGTTCCTGCTTGATGTAGGTTCCTGTTTGGGTCTAGTTTCCTGCTTGGATGTAGGTTCCTGCTTGGGTCCAGGTTCCTGCTTGGGTCCAGTTTCCTGCTTGGGTCTAGTTTCCTGCTTGATGTAGGTTCCTGTTTGGGGTCTAGTTTCCTGCTTGGGTCTAGTTTCCTCCTTGGGTCTAGGTTCCTGCTTGGGTCTAGTTTCCTGCTTGGGTCTAGGTTCCTGCTTGGGTCTAGTTTCCTGCTTGGATGTAGGTTCCTGCTTGGGTCCAGGTTCCTGCTTGGGTCCAGGTCTGCTTGGGGTCTAGTTTCCTGCTTGGATGTAGGTTCCTGCTTGGCCCAGGTTCCTGCTTGTCTAGGTTCTGCTTGGGTCTAGCTTTCTGCTTGGTCTAGTTCCCTGCTTGGGTCTAGGGTTCCCAAGCTGGATGTGGGGGTTTCCGCTTGGATGTAGGTTCTGCTTGGGCTCAGGTTCCTGCTAAGTCTAGCTTCCCTGCTTGGATGTAGGTTCCTGCTTTGGGTCTAGGTTCTGCTTGCCCAGGTTCCTGCTTGATGTAGGTTCCTGCTTGGGTCTAGGTTCCTGCTTGGGTCTAGGTTCCTGCTTGGATGTAGGTTCCTGCTTGGGTCTAGGTTCCTGCTTGCCCAGTTTTCTGCTTGGCTCCAGTTTTCTGCTTGGGCTCAGCTTTCTTGCTTGGGTCTAGGTTCCTGCTTGATGTAGGTTCCTGCTTGGGTTCAGGTTCCTGCTTGGGGTCTAGGTTCCTGCTTGGGATGTAGGTTCCTGCTTGGCCCAGTTTCCTGCTTGGTCTAGTTTCCTGCTTCTGGGATGTAGGTTCCTGCTTGGGTCTAGGTTCCTGCTTGGGTCTAGTTTCCTGCTTGGATGTAGGTTCCTGCTTGGGTCCAGGTTCCTGCTTGGGTCCAGTTTCCTGCTTGGGTCTAGTTTCCTGCTTGGATGTAGGTTCCTGCTTGGGTCTAGTTTCCTGCTTGGGTCTAGTTTCCTCCTTGGGTCTAGGTTCCTGCTTGGGTCTAGGTTCCTGCTAATTAGTTTGCTGATGTAGGTTCCGTTGGGTCTAGTTTCCTGCTTGGATGTAGGTTCCTGCTTGGGTCTAGGTTCCTGCTTAGTCTAGGTTCCTGCTTTTGGGCCTTAGTTTCTTTCAGTTTCTGGGTCTAGGGTTCCTGCTTGTCTAGGTTCCTGCTTGGATGTAGGTCTTTGCTTGGGGTCTAGTTTCCTGCTTGATGTAGGTTCCTGCTTGGGTTCAGGTTCCTGCTTGGGTCTAGTTTCCTGCTTGGATGTAGGTTCCTGCTTGGGTCTAGGTTCCTGCTTGGGTCTAGGTTCCTGCTTGGGTCTAGTTTCCTGCTTGGATGTAGGTTCCTGCTTGGGTCTAGGTTCCTGCTTGGGTCTAGCTTGCTTGGGCCCAGGGTTCCTGCTTTTGGGCTCCAGGTTCCTGCTTGGATGAGGGCTCCTGCTTGGGTCTAGTTTCCTGTTTGGGTCTAGGTTCCTGCTTGGGTCTAGTTTCCTGCTTGGAAGTCTGCTTGGCCCAGTTTCCTTCTGCTTGGGTCTAGGTTCCTGCTTGGCCCAGGTTCCTGCTTGGGCCCAGTTTCCTGCTTGATGTAGTTCCAAGCTTGGGTCTAGTTTTCTGCTTGATGTAGGTTCCTTGCTTGGGTCTAGGTTCCTGCTTGGGTCTAGTTTCCTGCTTGGATGTAGGTTCCTGCTTGGGTCTAGTTTTCTGCTTGGGTCTAGGTTCCTGCTTGCGTCTAGGTTCCTGCTTGGATGTAGGTTCCTGCTTGGGTCTAGTTTCCTGCTTGGATGTAGGTTCCTGCTTGGGTCTAGGTTCCTGCTTGGGTCTAGGTTCTGTCCCACCTGTTCTGGTCTTCTCTTCCTTGGCCTGATCTGGCCTAGTTTATGGTCTACACCAGTCCCTCCAAACTGGTTTGGACCAAATGTAACCTTGACTCACCAACACTGGTTCTCCGACAAAAGACCGGTGTGAACAATCAGAATCTGGACGTCGCCCTCTGGTGGGTGGAAGCAGAAGTGTTCAAAATACAAAGTAAAGAGGTGGAGGACATTTTGTTGAGGGACATAGAGGCCCCCACTCAGCCTTGATGCAGCATAAATGAAGTGAACTTTCCATCCCCACCGTCACCCACTCTGGCTTCTGTTGCTTTGGCTGACAGGAGGGGGAGCCAGTGCGCCCAGGAGTTGCCATGACAGATCTGGCAACAGGACTGTACGCTCATGGCGCCATCATGGCCGCTCTGCTGCAGCGGCAGAAGACTGGGACAGGAAGTCACATCGACTGTAACCTCCTGTCGTCTCAGGTTCTACCTCTCCGTCTGTCTCTTCCTGTTCAAACAGGCAGATCTGCTCTGTCACCAGTCCACCTTTACTGGACTGTTTGGTTTGCTGACTGGTTTACGTCTTCTCACTTTTCAAGAGAAATGCCATGTCAATTCATTCTTAGAGTCGTATAGTATAAATGTGTCTTTAAATATGAACGTTTGTGGACGCTGTCTCCAACGGCAGGTCTCATGAGGCCACCATCACATCATCCAGTAATCTAGCACTGACATGTAGAATTTTTATCCTCACCTCTTTCTATATTTGATCTCATGGTGGCGCTGCAGCGTGACTTGGTTGCTGCTCCCTGCTCAGGTTTCCTGTCTCAGCCATATCGCTGCCAACTACCTGAACAGTGGACAGGAGGCCAGACGCTGGGGACGCCTATGAGATATCGCGGCCTCTATCAGGTGAGTGCTGGTCGCTCGTGGAGGACCAGGATCTCTGTTTGTTAGCCACCTGGAAGGCTCTTCTTGTTGGTTGGGGTTTTAAGAACAAGGTTCGGTGGTAAGTCTTCTTTCCTGTCGCTGTCGTTTGGCCAGCCGATCCCTAAAACACTTACTTCAAAATTAACAGTTCAGCTGTTCCGAATTAACCACGCCCACTCTAAATGTCTGACCAATCACACAAGAGTCCTCAGATACTTGAGGAATGAAGCTGTGCTGGTAACAGCAGGAGAGGGCACGCCTGCGCTCCTGCGGCGTGATGTCACAGGGAGCGTCGATGGCGCCTAAAAGTTCAAAATCTAATGAGGCTTCTGGAAGCGGAATAATCTGAGGAAGACGACTCCTTGATGGAACTGAAGACTCATCACTGGAAGGAGGAGTATAATCGGTGCTCTTCAAACAGCAGCCCCGCCCACCGGCTTTAGGCCACCACCTGAGCTGCTTCAGGCAGCCCAGACCCGACCCAACGATCACAGACTTCTGTTTCTGGTGCAGGCCTTCAGAACCAAAGATGGACATGTTGTCATAGCTGCAGGCAACGATAAACAGTTTGTCAAAGTGTGTCAGGTAAGGTGGAATTCATTGATTATTGAAAGATTGATTTAAAGGGTCTCAGCCTCCGACAGCTGATCTAGCTGCTTATGTATTTATAGATGTAAATGTATGTGTGTGTTTAACAGGTTCTACAGCTGACGGAGCTCACAGAGGAGCCAAAGTATAAAACCAACACACTCCGAGTCCAAAACCGCAAACAGCTCATACACACACTGTCAGAGAGGTACAGGCACACACACAGACAGGTGCGCACCCACAGTCACACACACACACACACACACTCTGTGATCATCAGCTTCAGCTGTGTAAGTGTTCCATCAGGTTTCTGGCTACAGCGGACCACTGGCGAGGCTCTGCACTCCTGAGGGTTCTGGGTGTCTCCCCTGCATTAACTCAACAGCATGCAGGAGGTCTTCTCTGACGCACAGGTCACACACACAGCTGTTTCAAGACTTGTCATAGCTTCTTGCTGATGCATGAATCAGCCACTAATGCTAACAGGCAGTGAGTCCAGCTGTCATAGTACTCCTGGCTCTAGCTCCATAGGGCACCTTAGCACCAGGCCCTGGCTGCTGTAGGTGAAACCTTAGCAGCACCCGAAGTGTGTGAGGGACAACCATACTGGGGAGCTACACACGGAAAGATCCCTCTGATGAGAACAGTAGCAGGGCAAGGGTCAGGGCCAGGGTCATGCAGAGGGCCAGGGTCAGGCAGAGGGTCAGGCAGAGGATCAGGGTCAGGCAGAGGATCAGGGTCAGGCAGAGGATCAGGGTCAGGATCAGGGTCAGGCAGGAGGTCAGGTCAGCAGAGGCCAGGGTCAGGCAGAGAGGGTCAGGCAGGAGGGCCAGGGTCAGGCAGAGGATCAGGGTCAGGCAGAGGGTCAGGCAGAGGGTCAGGGTCAGGCAGAGGGTCAGGGTCAGGCACAGGGCCAGGTTCCCCCCGAAGGAAGAGTCGCATCTCTGCTGGATCACATCTACAGGCAGGGAAGCTGGAACCTGGTCTGCTGAGGCCTTCAAATGTGTGAAACCCGGAATCCCCCATCACTTCTGACATCAACTTCAGTTCAGTTTGACTTTATTTATACACTGTAGCCTTCTCCAAGCTTCTGTGGTCTTCCTAACGTCCCAGCTTCTTCTCACAAATGCTCCATCCTCAAAGTTCTGCTCTGACTGATGTAAGCCAGGACCCTTCAGATGTCTCTCATAGGTTCTTTCACTATCGTGAACAGGCGCTTTTAAATACAGCCGCTGTAGCTCAGCCCATTTGACTGGTCTTCTGTTGGAACTGGAACATTTGCTAGATGTTTGCAAACACGGGGATGAGATTGAAACCACAGCAGGTCAGCCCTGGAATGACTGTAATGGTGCTGAAGGACGTCGGGACTTGAGTGAGACTAATCAGGGTGGGAGGAAGAAGTGATGGAGCCGAGGGAGGGTCATCTAAGGAAATAATCAGCAGGAAATCCTCAGCTCTCCACAGGGGTTGGTTCTGGAACATCTGGGAAAGTGGGAGAGGAGGTTTGAAGATATCCAGGTATGCAGCAGTGCTGCAGGTCCTCAGTCCATTCCAGGTCCAACCACTCAGTGGGGCTTGGATGTGGACCGATGAGGTCCAGCCTCTGAGGAGAACTTCAGCTTAGCTGCAGGATCAGACTGAACCCTGGAGAACCTGCTGCTCTCAGTGTTGCTGGAAGGTTGTAGCAGCTGCTGTGACAACTGTGTTATTTTGTTTCTTTTTTGAAGTCTGTGGTGAATCGGGGTAGAAGGACCACAGGAGATGTCAGCATGTCCTCCTCAGCTGAACAGGAACATCAGCTTGCTGAGTTGGCTTACCTAGGTCCGCTCCAGCCCATAATATGACACACAGAATTCATTAGCAACTTATTGACATTCGGAAGTTAGCTGGCATGCCATCTATGTAGTAGTGTTGTTTTCCAGTAGCTAGCGGTAAGTTTAGCTAGCATAGTATCAACCCAGCTGATTTGTAGTTATACTACTGCACATTTGCCTGATATAACATCTAATCCTGCACTGAAACGAGCCTTGGCTTTAGCCCACACCTTTTGCTGGTTTTGTTATGCTGTAAATGCTTAATTGGCTATTATGAAAAATGCTTGCCCCAACGAAATAAAGACCTTCTTCTTCTCACATTTAAATACTCTTTAATGGATAATCATATGTTTTGCACAGTAGAAATCTGCTGCAAATGAGGGATTTAGCAATTTTCAGGGGTGGGGGGTATATGTGATGTGGGGGTATATGTGAAGAAGTATGTGTCTGGAAGACAGACTTGAAGGATTTATTTGTTGGTGGTTGTTTTCAGGTGAAACACAACAACCTGATCCTGGAGATGAAACATCCCACAGCAGGATTCATCCATGTCCTGGTCAACACACACACACACAAATAAGGAGCAATTTAAGTTCATTAAGTAAAGGACGATGATCTTTTCACTGCCTATCCAAAAGTCTCCTTTTCATTCTTTCTTATCATTTTTTCCTCCTGGACTTGTGTTTTTCCAGGAGAAATGACAGCTGTGATGGAGGATAAAATATTCTCATCCTCTCATCTCAGCTGTGAATGTGCTGTGAACGCTGATGAGTAGAAGCTGATCTTTAGCTGTATAGTTCCGGTGTGGAACTGTTCTTTCTGTTTCAGGTCCTGCCGTCCACTTCAGCAGCTTCAAGCCACCTGAGGCCACACCCCCTCCTCTGATTGGCCAGCATACCATGCAGGTGCTGCGAGCACCCCTGTCATACAGCGATGATGCCATTAAAACACTACTGGAATTAAAAGTAGTGGCCCAGAACGTCATAATATGATGGAAGAAGTGAATCATCGCATCGATCACATCTTTGATTCAAAGCTATTAAACTGAAGTCTAACATGTCTGAGCCACATTTACTACTAAATCTCTGAGATCAAGCACGAGCCTTTCTGGGTGCTGAACACGGACGTCTGCCGTACTGGTGATGTAACACATATACTCTCAAGCTGGAAGTGTCTTTGTTTTTGCTGGTTTACACTTCAACTTCTTTTTTTCCTTCTTATCTTTGTTATACACATCGACCAAGGGTTAGGGGTTAGCAAGGGAAATTCATACAGTTGTTGTAAATGTCATCTGTTGTCCTAAAGCAGGCTAAAACGATAAATCCACCATGACAACTAAAACCTTTGACACCGTTTGCATATTTCACACAATATTTTCATATTTTTTTCTTATTAAAGAAAATCTCTATATTTTGTGTCTTGTGAGTTTTATGTTGCTTAAATCTTTACAGAAGGCCTTTAAAGGTGTTGCAATAAACTTCGAAAGTGAGGATTGTTTCACAGGTTGGGGTTGGCTTCTTTGGGAAGGCGCTAATCAGGACACGCGTTCTGCCCCGTCACAGACGCCAGGAGAAGCATAAAGCTGCTAATCTGGAGATTCTCTGGATGTGTGCAGGAACGTGCTGGCTGTGGACCAGCATCATCACCTCTCAAATGACTGCACTGCTTCTGTTGGCCCTTCAGCTCATTGTGGAGATACGACGACACACTCTGGTAGGGAACCTGCTCTGCAGACGTTAGTCACGCATTAGACATGTGCTCATGATGTGTTTGTTTCACAGCGAGTCTCTCTCTCTCCTGCTCTCTGTAGTACTCGGACGCCCAGCTGGCTGCCTCTGCTGAACTCGTGCGAGAAATTCGGATGTACGTAACTCACCGGCTCTTTAAGAGTCTCTTATTCCCCAACATCTGGAGTGTGTGTGTGTGTGTGTGTGAGAGAGAGAGACTCTGCAGCCTGATGTTGAACACAGACCGTTTTATACGAACAACGCAGATGTTTGCTATCACATTGCTGAGGTCATGCTTTTATTGTGAAGGGTGAGGGCCACGGTGCTCTGTAGGTCCTGTGTTTGGTGGCATATTAACGTACTGTAGGTAGCAGCTGACAAAGTAGAGAATCACCATGGTAACTGACGACAGAATAACCAAACTTAAAATGTAAAATCACACCTTGTGGAATGTTTTTTAGTCGTAATACAGGAGAAATCGCTGTTTGGTCCAGATCTAAATAAGATTTAATCATCCAAAAGCTGGAGTTTTGAAAGGATTCTGTCTGGCTGATGACTATGAAATGCTAAATCCAGAATCACTGATGAGAAGATCTGAGCTATGACTAAGGAGAAATGAGCTGGAGCCGACCAGAGTCTGGAGCCACTCTGTTTGCCTGGTGGTTGTAACCTCATTATTGATCCCTCATCGATAACACGTGTTGAACTGTGGCGTGCACGGACACGGCCGTCTCCACCAGTCCAGACAGGATGTGTACTCTGGGTTGCCGTGGCCACCGTGCAGCGCTGATGTTTTTTCCAGTCGTGGTCTGCTGTCAGATGCTTGGAGCAGACGCTCAGATGTTTGTTTCCAGTCTTTGTGTTTAGAGTGGGACCCTGAGGCCACGAGCGTCTGATTACATCTGGAGTTTGAAGCATGAAAGACTGAGTCCCGACTCACATGTTGACACTCTCCTTTCAGTAATGAGGGCTTCATTCATTCCATCTTTGGGAGTGGTGGATGCTGTCCTATTAAACTGCTCTTTCCTCTGTCGGTTGTCCTGTTTTTATAGCGGCCAGGCAGCTTCTGGCGCTAAAGCAGACATGCTTCACAGTTGAGGTCTCATCACGTCCTCTTTTATTTTGAAAGGTAAGTCTCCCCTTGTTTCAGGTCACCTGCCCTTCCCTCGTGTGCCACCTGCTTGACTGTCCTCCCTGATCGCTGGTTGGTTCCGCCTCCTCCTCAGGGTCTCCTCTTGTCCTGTGAAGGTGTGTTTGCTTCTCTCCACTTCCTCTAGTCCCCAGAGTTTTCTGGATGAGTTTTCTCTTCGTGGTTATCCTCGACATTCCGTGCTTGTTGCTTCTGTTGGGAGGGATTCTTTTTCCAAAATAACGTTCCAGTTTTTTTCCTCGGTGCTGGCCGTGCTTATCCTCTGGTCTGGAGCCTTTGTGCTTTATACTTTAATGATCTTTTCCTCCATCGGGAGTGATCTTGAGGTTATTTCCTGACTTTGTAGAGAAGCTCATTGGTTCTTTTGACTAAAGGTGGCACCTTTCTGAGTCCTGACCAAGCAACAGCTCACCAGACTGAAGTCATTTAATCAGCTGATCTGAGACTTCAGACAGCTGATTGGTCAGACTGTGTGTGTTTGATTGGTTGGAACAACAACCTGCAGCCACACGGCCCTTTGTGGAATGGGTTTGACACCGCTGGGTTAGGGTGACCTCACACTGACCTGACCACACTTCCTGTTTGCTGGCGGTCAGTGTTTCCAATCTCTGGTCTTTTGAAGTCTGATCATGATCATCTCTTCATTTTCAGCACTTTATCTACTTTTTAAGCTTTGATGCTTAAATAAAAAATAAGCATTTGAATCGTCATAAAGGAAGAATCTCAAGACCTTTTCTTCCTTCAGCTCATGTTGATACAAACGTTGAGCCGACTCAGGTGAATCAGCAGGAGGGCAGAATTCAGCTGACTCAGGTGAATCAGCAGGTGAATCAGCAGGAGGGCAGAATTCAGCTGACTCAGGTGAATCAGCAGGTGAATCAGCAGGTGAATCAGCGGGTTCCTGTGAGGAGCCACTGACTCGCCCAGGGTGACCCCACTTCTCACCTGAGGGCAGCTGGGATGGGCTCAGCCCTGCCCGCCCCACCCCCCATCCCCCAGGACACAGCAGTAGAGGATGGAGGGAGGGATGGGTGTGAGTCTGAAAATTTAAACATTTCAATTTAGAGAGCTGAAAGTTGTGTGTGTGTGTGTGTGTGTGTGTGTAGAGTCTGTGGTGGTTGTCAGTTCTGATGTGTTTTCCAGACCTGTATCAAAATGGAGAGAAAAATGACTCAACTCTCCCACTGGTCCCAAACACATTGACTTGTTTTAAGACACACACACACACACACACACACACACACACACACACACACACACACACACACTAACTTCTATAGTTGGGAACAAAATATAAAATGATTTATGTCCCATCAAGGAATTCCCAGTTGTTGGAGGGTGCTGATCTCACTTCTGCTGCTCTTTTTGCCCTTTTTGTTTGGAACTTGTGGATAGCGTCCAAACAGGAGGACGGTTCCCCCTTTGTAAAGTTTTGGCAAGCGGAGGCTGGTCGGGCAGATGTGAGCATGTAGCTGGATTTGAACATTTGGAAACTTTTATGGACAATTTATCCACGCTTTGTGGACTTTAACTGCACTTGTGACGTGAGCTGCTAGCTAACATCAGCTAATGAACAAAGGTTCCTTTGATTCCAGACCTTATTTGGTCATTAGAGATCATGTCATTTTGTTGTAGCAGAATTGCATTTGTTGTACTCAACAAAGATGGAGTGATGTCCTCACAAGTGACCTTTAACCTTAACGTCACCTGTAAATGCTTGTGCTGAGCAGTAATGAAGAACTTTTTGGTGAGCTGAGGAACAGTAGCGAGTAGCTCAGCCAGTGTTGACATGTGTGGACCGCAGACATCATCCTTCAAAGGTCTGTTGAGCTTTCATGCTGATCCAAACACAGTTGGGATCATGAAGCAGGCGGTGCTGCTGGCTCAGGTGCTGGCTGCTCCAGAAGGTCACGGGTTCCATCCTGGACAAGTGTGATGAAGCTGAGACCAGGGCGCCACCTCCTCGCCGGGTCCGGCTCTGGGGCACCTTTCTCTTTTGTGTCTTCTTAAAGTTCCAGAAAACAAGGCAAAAAGTTTGATTTTAACTTGAGTTTGAGTTCAGCATAAACATCAGACAGTTTCTCAGCGTGATTCAGACAAATTAGTCATGATCACACGTGTGCGTGTCTGCGTGTGTTTTAGCAGGTCAGAATGTTTGTCTGGCCGTCTGTGTGTTTGTGCATAATGATGTGATGTGTGGGCAGGCTGATATGTGTGTGTGTGTGTGCGTGTGTGTGAACAACGTGGATGTCGACCTGGTGTAAACGTGTGTCAGCGCTCTGATCCATCACATGCTGAATACGACTGTCTAGACAGACCATCTGACCAATGTTCATGTCAACACACACACACACACACACACACACACACAGATGGGGAATCATATAAACATCTAACAATATTGAAGATCAAAGCAAAAGTAGATTTATTGAAATGCTGCTGCAGAGAAGCAGCTGGAACCTTCCCAGTAACCCTTCTGGTTCCAGTTTGCTGACTCATGGTTAGTGAAAGGCTGACTGACAGGCAGGCAGGCTGACTGACAGGCAGGCAGGCTGACTGACAGGCAGGCAGGCAGGCTGACTGACTGACTGACTGGCAGGCAGGCTGACTGACTGGCAGGCAGGCTGACTGACTGACTGGCAGGCAGGCTGACTGACTGACTGACTGACTGGCAGGCAGGCTGACTGACAGACAGGCTGGCTGACTGACTGACTGACTGACTGACAGGCTGGCTGACTGACTGACTGACAGGCAGGCAGGCTGGCTGACTGACTGACTGACTGACTGGCAGGCAGGCAGGCAGGCTGGCTGACTGACTGACTGACTGACTGACAGGCAGACTGACTGGCAGGCAGGCTGGCTGACTGACTGACTGACTGACAGGCAGGCTGACTGACAGGCTGACTGGCTGGCTGGCTGGCAGGCTGACTGGCAGGCAGGCTGACTGACAAGCTGACTGGCAGGCAGGCAGACTGACTGGCAGGCTGGCTGGCTGGCAGGCAGGCTGGCTGGCAGACTGACTGGCAGGCTGGCTGGCTGGCAGGCAGGCAGACTGGCTGGCTGGCAGGCAGACAGACAGACTGACTGACTCTTCCATGGAGCTGTTTCAGGGTGGAGCTGTTTCAGGGTGGAGCTGTTTCTAAGCGGCTCTTCTGTCAGACGGTCAGAACCTCCCTGGCTCCGCCCACATCGGACCCACTCCCTCAGAGTCGATGTAGACATCAGTAACAACCTGTGAGAACTTTTATTTTCAGTAATTGCTTGAATATATTTTTAGGACGTGCACGTCTTTCAGAGCTGAAACAGCACTTTGAAGTTTCACTCACAAGTTTTATTGATGTTGAATCAGTAAAGTGAAGCTAACAAACAGGGAACCAATTCCAAAACCACACTTGATTCTCACTTTTATGACTGGTGGTGAAAAGAACCTTTTTGATCTTCTGTAAAACAAAATTAAAAGGATCATACAGAGTCAGTAATGTTTAATAGCAGATGACTCAAATAAATTAGATTTAAAAACCACAAGAACTTTCAATTTGTTTCTAAAAACTGAATTTTTACAAGAATCAATAGAATTCTTTGTCCACTTTCTTCAGCATCTTTCTTAAAGAAAATCTGCTTCCTATTTCCAGGTTTTCTTGATTTTGTGACCATTTATAAAGTCAAAACACAAAATGTGACCACAAATGAAAGATGCCAGGTGTCTCGGGCATCTGTATGGACGCATCCCTCAGGAGGACACACGGGGTTGGACGGGGAACACCTTGGGACAGGGCTGGAGGAAGAGGGCCGTCTGAGTGACCCCACACCAGATGAGTGGGAGAAGGATGGATGGATGAAAAATCACAATCAAAATACCAGAAGTGAAAAAGACATCAATCAGTCTTTGGGTTGGTGTGATACTGGACTCATTTCACTCAGTGGTTCAGAAGTTAGAGGATAGAACATTCTGACTGAGTGGAGAAAGAACTATTAAAGCAATCACAGGTTCCACTGAGGGGACGCCTGATGATGAGCGCCTGGAAAAGAGGGAGAGATTTTCTTCCATCCTAAGCTGACAAGTTAGGTTGAGCCACAATGGCGGCACCAAGCAGCAGCGGCTCAGGCCTGAGCTCCGTCTAGTGCAAACATCTAAACACCTGGAGCGTTTCCTGAAGATCTAACTCTTCAAGAAGAGCAAAATCATTAAAGCATCACATGAGACAAGGTAACCATAGCAACATAAAGATGTGTTTGTTTCCAGCAGCCATAATCTTGCTTTTTCAAGTGTCAGCATGCGCGCCATCACACACACACACGTGCACACACACACACACACAGTGGAGGAACCAGGTTGCATAGTTCTGAGATGTTGATTCCAGGCCCCTCGGGTCCAAAGGTCTCACACATAAATATGTCTCTGTCCTCTTCAAATATATTATCGTTCTTTTCTGAAGGAAAGTGCTGCAGCGGGTCCCTGTGGAGGAGCTCCGCCCCTCCAGTCCAGTCTGGCAGGACGTGGTTGGGTCTAGGAGCAGCCGCACTCCTCCACAACCATATTCTGGATGTCCTTCTTGATGATCTTTTGCTCCTCGTTGTAGTACAGCATGGACATTGCTCGCAGGCGCGCTGGCACGCAGCAGGAATGCAGCTTCTGAAACGGGCTGTAGCCCCTCATGCGGTAGTGGCTGATGACGGTGGAATGGAAGGACAGCGTGGAGCCGGCGATGCTCGCCGCGTGTGATGGACACTCCCCCTCGCAGTAATTGGCGTGGTATCCAGATGGTGCGATGATCCAGTCATTCCAGCCGATGTCTTTAAAGTCAATGTACAACTGTCGTTTGCAGCAGAGCTGGACCTCCTCGTCACACTCCAGTCCACGCTTCTTCCGCTGCCTCAAGCCACCACCATCCTCCTGCTGGACCACCACTACCAGAAAGGGCCGGTGGGACTCTTCCCGCTGTTTGCTGCACATCAGGAACGGCGTTGCACCAGCGCTGGCACACAGGGGGCAGGAGACCCGAAGGCTCAGGACTGGGTCCTCGCTCTCCAGCAGCAGCTGAACGGCTGCCGCCACTGAGAAGGTGTGCCAGCCACTACGGCGCACGTGAACGCTCTTCTCCACGAGAAAGATCTCGTGTGGCGAAGCTCTGTTGGTTAGGGTTCCCTGCTGGAAGAGACGGATGGTGACTCTGGTCCTGCTGCGGTTGGGCTTTGCGAGGCGGAGGAAGAGCCAGACGTTAGCTTGTGTCACCAGGGAGAGAGCGCCCCCTTCCTTTGACAGCATGAAATTCACTGTACCTGGAGAGTCACCTGGAACAAGACCAACACCTTCAATCAGCTGTGACCAAATATGCCAAACAACCGTTAACACCGACATCGGTTTGGTCACCAGTTCAGGCCAAATGTACACTTGAAAGACTTTGGGGGTCATGGTGGAGGGAACGCTGAGTGAGGCAAACGCTGACCTGTTCCAGGGCACTCAGGAGCTCAGGCTGGGCCACACCCTGGCTTCCCAAGCAGAATGTCTACCACAGTGTCTCCTTGCCTTCTTCTCAGAATTGGTCTCCTCTGTTTTCCAGTGAGATGTGTGAAGAAGGAAACCTCCGACCACCTTTTTCTGTTGCTCTCAACATGCGTGGTGTGATAAATCCTGACCAGTACGGAGCAAGAAACCCACCAAAGCTGAACCAGCCATCCTCTCTCTGGACTGTTGGTCCTGCTTCCCCTAACATCAACTCTGAGGACCAAATGTCCATTCACTGCCGAGCATGTCCTGAGAGTCACCTGATGTCTGCTAGAACACACTCTCACACACCCTTTCTGAGCAGGTGTAGGGATTGTGGTTGTCATGACTGTTCTGCACCAGGCTGGATGTCTTCTTTACTGTTAGCCTCTACTGCTTTTATTCCCACATGGAGACTCATCACACAACAGTGTCAGAAATGTCATAATCTCAGTGTTGCTAAGCACAGCTTCAGCTCTGATAAAGATCTCTGAACTAGTCAGAACCAGTCAGGACTGGTTGTTTCACATCCTGGGGGTGAGCCATTCCTCCTAACCTAATCACTGTCTCGATCACCGCTCTGCCTGCGCCACACCCACCAATCAGCCTACCTGCAGGGTCGCAATGACCTGCCTGCCTCTCTCTCCGCCATCACGCCCACTAATCAGCCGCACCTGCAGCTCGTTAACCCATCAGCGCTGTATAGAAGCCCTGGACTTTGACTGGTTCAGTGCCAGATTGTGCTCTGCGAGACTTTCCAGCGGTGATTTCATGTCTGACCCTACCTGTCCTGGATTACGTCTCATCGCCTGCGTCCTGGTAAACCTGCCTGCCTTTCCTTCCTGACCACGAGACTGTGTGCTCTGCCCAGACACTGCCGCCTCCGCTCGTTAATGGCTACGAGCATGGACACTCGCTCACGGGACAGCGAGTCTGGAACTCTGCCTGCGGCCTATGGCCCGCAACTGCTCGTAGCTTCGGCTAACCTACCGGACTTTGACATCCAGCGTTCCCATGTATTGATTAATAAAGCTGAGTTTAGACTGGATAACAAAGATTGTCAATTAAAAGAGAGCCTAGACTCCTGCCTAAACATTCCTTGGACTTGTCTTGGATCACGGATACCTTGTGGTGCTAACGAAGTGATCCAGATTGTTGGTTTTCTCTTGCTTGTACTCTGGCTTGACCGAACCACGGATACCTGGCGGTGCTAACGAAGTGGACCTGATGAAGCAGGGCTATTCCTGGACAATCTCTGGGGTCTAAGCAGGGGGTAAGTATGCACCCCCCTATGTCTGGACTCTCGGGCAGCACTGCGGCAGTGGTGGTTCAGGGCATCAGAACCTTAAACATAGCCCGGTCTTCTATGGGGATTAGCCTCACACAATTGACAATAATTGACAATCCTACTGGCTTTAACTTCAATTGGATGTCTTTCAAAGTGCCACCTCCCTCTAAATTTTCATCCCTCAGTCTAACCTAGAGACTGAGCCTAGGGTGCACCGGGACCAAGGCGCTGTTATTTTCTACCTCACTCTTTTACCCCACCTCTTCAATTCTAACCCAAACTTTCAACTTCAAACCCCCAATAGAATAATAAGACTATAAAAACCCAAGATCTAAAAAAAAAAAAAAAAAAAAAAAAAAAGCGCGTAGTGTAGGCTAGAATGAGACACACCCTGAAGACGGTGCATCTTCAGCGGGACCTTCCTTGGATGAGAGCGTCTTGTGATAATCGTTAAACCTAACCGGGGATTTCCCCAGTACCTCGTACCCTTTAATACAGACAACAGGGTTAGGATTATCAGAGGGATTCAGGTTGAAATGGTTTGCCTGGGGGATCCCGGGAGAATGGTGTGGATGGTCCCAGGCACCGTTCAGAAAACTCCGTCTGCGACTTGAGCCTCCTGCTGCTGCAGTAGTTGGACTCCACCGGGATGGACCACATGAAGGGGACTGCTGCACTAATGCCCTCCCTCAGAGGGAGGGAGACAACCTGCACTGTTTGCATTCAGATTTGCAATTACAAAACTCTAACTTCAGCCTTTTTACAAAATAACCCAACGCTAACCCTAGCCATCCCTGTCCTGCTGCCTAACCCTAACTTGGCCCTAACCATCACTGTCCTATTATTTAACCCTCATCTCTCCATCTAACCCTCACTGTCTCTCAAGTCCTCTTTTATAACCTCACCCCAACTAATTTACCCTAACCATTCTACCTCTACTGTAGTCCTGCAGTTTTTTTCACCTTATCTTACCTCACCACTTTTTTGTCCCTGCCCCTTTTTTATTTAAATCTCTCCCTATTTTCCTTTTTTTTTTTTGTTTTGGAAGAAAATACATCTCTTAATACTCTGAAACAAACAAAACTATTACCTGGCTTTTGTCTACGAACACAGAAGCCAAGTCAAGGATTTATTCATTCACAAGGACTTAATGAAAGGAACAAAGAAAATACATGGACAGAATCTACACAATCACAGGATGAATGAGAGGGGTTCTCCCCCTCCCCAGCCTTCTCCTCCTCTCCTCTAAACGGCTCATGATGGTGGTAAGGGGACGAGCATGCACCGGCCACTTCCTGGCCTCTGTCTCCTACACAAACTGTGTTGTCATTGGTCAACATAGACAATTTCTACTGGTCTGACCCCTGACCCTAACCCCTGACCCACATCAACCCAGTTCTAACCCCAACCTTAAAACCAATCCCTCAAACAGGCCTTTGAAGTTGTGAGGACCGGCTGAAATGTCCTCACTTTGCTCTTAGAATCAAGATTTTGGTGCTCAGTATTTAGCAAGTACACACACACACACACTCACCAGCCTCAGCAAAAGTGATGATCTCTGATGTTTCCTGAGCTTCTCTCTTGTCTTCTGCTCCACCCACTCCTCCAGGTCTTGTTGCCTCGCTCGTGCTGCCCCCTTGTGTTTGCCCCCCCCACTCTCGCACCTCTTCTTTCCCTCCACTGATCTGCACGCTGCCGTCTCCTGCCACGTGGCCAACATGAAGTTTGCGTAGAGCGTGGAGTAGTGCGGAGCGTGGGACAGGTTGCGTGATGTTGGGTCGGTTCTGGAGGTGCAGCATGGTCAGGATGTGCCTCTTTACTGCCTCCACCATGTCCTGTTGGGGGGCCACCTCTGACTCCTCTTGCATGCCTCTCCTCCCCATCCGGGCCAGGGCACAGGACGGACAGGAGGAAGCATCCTGAGGACGGGACTTCAGAGGGACGCTGGAATGGACCAGCAGCAGGAGGGTCCAGCTGAGCACAGCCAGTGGAGACATGCTGATGTCTGATTGGTTGTTGGTGCCGGATGCTGCAGAGACGCCCGTCTTTCAAACGTCTCCTGCTTGTCTGCGTCTTTCTTCTCCTTTGTCTCTGTCTTTGTGCCGGTGCAGAAGTTTGTATTTGTGGCTCCACCTGTGAGGAGAAGAGGAATCCTCCTCTTCTGTCGGACAGACGTGGAGAAGTGATGACTGACTGGAGGAAGGAAGAGTGGGCCTCTTTACCTCTTTTCCTGTCTCTGCTGAATGTTCCGTCACTCTCGTGAGTTGAATGAATTTATTCCAGTGGGCTGGACCCCCTCCCCTGCAGTCTCCTCCTGTTTTAGTGTCTCACACTAATCTCCTCCTCCTCATCCTCGTCCTCCTCCTCTTCCTCCCGATGACTGTTTGTTTAGTCTGAAGCCTCTGTCCGGATGACATCACAGTTCTGCTTCACAGCTTCATTTTCTCTCAGAACTCCACAGTTTTCTCCAGTTTTGTGACATTGCATCAGAAATCTGAGTGTGAAGGAGCCAGAAAGAAGGAAGATGAAAGATTCATCTTGGAAGCAACTTAAAGCAGAAACTGTGTTCAAACGTCTCAAAGCAAATCTGATCTTTTCATTTAGACCTTTTTAAAGTTTCCAAAGTTACCAGGTTACCTCACTAACTACACAGGAAGTCGTGAAGACACGTAGACAAACATCTGGGATTCTCCCTCACCACCGCTGTGTGTGTGTGAGAGAGACTCCCCCTCCTTCCCTTTCTCTCCTTTCCATTTCCACCCTCTCTCCCTCCTCTCCTTGCTTCCTTTACCCTAATAAGGCTCCTTAAATAATACAAATACTCTGAAGACGACCGTCTTCCTCGTGTCTATAAATGGCCTCTTGGGGTTCTGAACACTGACCTCCGTTTAGCTACTGGTTCTCATCAGTGGGTTAGGGTTAAACTGGTTTGCTGACCAGTCATCACTGATGCCCCACTACCTCCCCAGTACTACCAGGTACTTCCCCAGTACCTCCCCAGTCCAGTACCACCCCAGTACCCTTCCCAGTACCACCCCAGTACTTCCCCAGTACCTCCACAGTACACCCTCACTACCATCCCATTACCTCCCCAGTAACACCCCAGTACTTCCCCAGTACCGCCCCAGAACTTCCCCAGTACCTCCACAGTATGCCCTCACTACCATCCCATTATCTCCCCAGTACCATCCCAGTACTACCAGGTACTTCCCCAGAACCTCCCCAGTCCAGTACCACCCCAGTACTTCCACATTACGCCCTCACTATCATCCCATTACCTCCCCAGTACTTCCCCAGTAGCACCCCAGTACCTCCCCAGTACCATCCCAATACTACCCCAGTACTTCCCCAGTACTTTCCCAGTACCACCCCAGTTCCTTTCCCAGAACACCTGAGCTCCGGTCGCCTGAACTTTCACCTTTGGTTCCAGCTCACTCTGATGTCCCTGGAAGATCAAAGTCCAGAATCTGGATCAGAATGGAAGTGGATCGGGCTGTCACATGACTTTCTTGGTGGCGCTAATAACAAAAGTAATAAATATAAAAGCCATTCTGAAATGTCCCTGTTATAAACTGACGGAAGAACCAAATCATGTAAATGTTTGCTGACTGACTGAAGCAGCTCCAGCCGCTGGAGACTCCAGATGGTTCCCATTAACGTTTGAGGCTGTCCAACTACTAATCCTGCCTAGCTAGTGTTAGCGTGTGAATGGAACATGACCAAGACCTGTGGAAGCCCCAGGAAGTGTGTGTGTGTGTGTGTGTGTGTGTGTGTGTGTGTGTGTGTGTGTGAGAAGGCGTCTGACCACGTCTCCAGTCTGAATCAGCTGAGGTGAACCTGGAGATGAACGGGTCATTTCTACTCACCACATGTTCCAGCCCACACAGATGTGCTCAGCAGTGACAGAGGTGAGACACTACAGCAAGCGTGCGTGCGCAAGGGTCAAAGGTTAGACTAATCAACTCATTTCATTAATGTAAAAGAGGCGCCTGAAGTGAGGGTGAAGCAGCGAGATCTTCAGTTTGTTAATGAACTTTTCAAACAAGGTGTCATGTGAGGACACGTTTGAAAGAGTCTTCCTCTCCTTCTTCGTCCTCCCTGCTGAAATCTGGGTAAATTCCATCAGCTCAGGAAACTGGTCTGAATATAAATGTGAGCAGGACTCTCTGGTGGGTGGAAGAAAACACAGACAGCATGTTCTCCACAAGGTCATGAAACCACACGTGACCATGCACACAAAACTGCACACGTCCAACGTTGTTATTCTCCAAATACACAAAATCGCCTTTAATTCACATTGTTGTGTTTGTAGTGGTGTGGTCTAGCTGGTGTTAGCGGGACGACAGCCACCAGCATGTGCCTGATCCAGGAAGAGTCAGACCGGGGACTGCTCTGCTTTGATCTGACAACTGCTGGTGGGATTAACAAATGTCCCGATGTCCATGAACAAGCGAGACATCGGCCGCGTCTGCTCGCCAACCACCAATCGATGACGACCTGTCCTCAATCCGTCCTTCCTCTTCTGAAGTCTGGAAGTCGTTTCAGGTGACTTTGCTTTTCTTACCTTTCATCTTCATCCAAGTCTTTATGCAGAAAAGCAGTAATGTGATTGGTTGAGTGTTTGAATGGGCGGAGCCAGCAGCCTCATCATCTTCTCCTTGAATAACCTTCATCCTCTGGAGATGTCTTGAATTTGTATGTGTGAACAGACAGCAGAGTCACGCCAGGACCAACACCTCCCTACTTTACCGTTCTACAAGCAGAAAGTACAGGTGAAGACAGTCAAGTACGTGTGCTGGCCAGAGAAGATCGCTGGTTTGAGAGGGGTGTCAAGGAAGCCATCCACGTCAAGTTGGAAAAACCATCTTTAAACAGAGGTGGTGGACTAAGGCACTTTCTGTCACCCACGTACAATGCAGTTCTCCACTCTCTTCGTCAGCATTCCAAACATTCACGCTGTTTGACCAGACCTGGAGACTCATTAACATGTGACCCAACAGACAAAGGGGAAGCACCCCAACTGAAACTGAATGAACGACCCTGCCAACCACCCTGCCAAGGACTCTCAGGTGACCACCCGGGCTATTAACATGCCAATAGTCCACAGGGCTATATTTTCAAGCTCTGCCCCAGCAAACTTAGAACTGAAGAAGCTCTCTGGAGAGAGGGCGAAACGTTTTCAAGAAAACCTTTCAGTCCAGTTGACACAGAGAGATCTACTTTGGATAACCATGACCTGGATGACTGAGAATCTACACAGAATCTACACAGACAGGTGAAGACAGTTTCCCCAACCCAGCGGTGACGATGTTCATTCTTTACGTTCCCACTTGCAACCGTCTTTGATGCTTTGATTCATGCTTAATAACATGTTAGGAAAACAAGAAAACCCCTGACGAAGGGATGAACCTGGTTCAAAGCTGTAAGATCATCACTGAAACCCACAAGCACATGGACACTCTTCAGCTTGACCTTGACCTTTGGCCTAGGTCGTTGGTCAGTGTGGCCTACCTGCCTCAAATCGAAGCAGCTACCCTGAGACAGCTTTTATAAATCCTAAATCTGATAAGAATTGACTTGAGTCCTGTTGCTGACCCACAATGCCCTGCAGGTACGTTACAGCCAGTTGAATTAGAGATGAGAAGCGGCTCTTCTTCTAAGTTCCCTGACAGATTCTCTCAGGGGCCTCAAACGCAGCCTTAGCTCGCCTTTGAAGCCGCCTCCCTCCAGGGAAGCTCGTTACGTTACCACTGAACTACAGCGCGCAGCCGAAGCAGGCTGGCCTACATACACTGAACTCCACCTGAACTTTGTGTGTGTGTGTGAGGTTCTCTCACACACACCCTTCAAGACCAGTACGACATCTGTTCACCTGGAAGGGGAGGGGCTAAGAACAGCAGTCACCTGGCTGTAGGGGGGAGGGTGATACTGGATGTTTGCTCTTCTAAGTTCTACCTGTCAAATGCTCGTTCAGATACTGAGTACTGCCCCCTGCTGGGTGAGATGTTAAATTACAAACAAGGGAAATCAAATTCATAGTCCCTGCACGGCTTTTAAAATCACTTTTCTTGGTTCAGGATTAAAAAGCTTTTTATTGATGACAAGTGAAGCATCATACAAAGTCTTTAAGGTTCTTTCATAATTTTTTTATATTCACAGCAAAAATGGGCCCTTTGGTTAAGCCCAGTACACACGGCACCATTTTGGGCGTCTTAGACTGGCGATTCGCCCTCACCCAAATCGGGGTGAGGCACTAATCCTCTTGGCGACTGAGTTAAGAGCCTCAAAAACTCAAGTAATGAGCCTGACGAGGCCCGCGACGAGTCTCAGGCCTAAAACTGGGTATCAAACCTGCTAGATATCCAGGCTGCTCGTGGTGAGGTAGAAAGAGCTCCAGCCAATGAGAGCAGACATGGGCGTGGCCACAAAATAAGGAAGCGAAAAGGAGCAGTAGAGCGGCTGCAGCAGAGCAGAACAAGAAACGACAGGAGATAGAAAAATGGTTTAGCGAGGTTAGTGGACACAGGAGACTGACTCAGCCACTGTCCACACCAACCCCACTCCACGCCCACTTTTACTGCACGCCACCACCGCCGCAATACAAACAGAACAGTGTTCAGCAAAAGCTGCGTAGTTGTGACCCTGAAAATAAATTGTACAAGACTATAAGTGGCATTTTGTGGAGGAAGTTAAGTATTACAAAATCCAGGAGCAACAACAGCCATTTCATTGGTGAGGGCAAATGACAACACCACTGCAGCCACGTACTTCCTGTGTCAGTCCTTGTGTGGAAACTGGCGGCGCAGTAGGCCGCGCCTCCTGACGGAGAGAGTCACGCTGTGTGGACACTCCAGTCTCAGACCAGTCTTGTAGAGTGGACCCAATGCTCCCGCCGACTGGAAAACATGGTGCTGTGTGTACTTGGCTTAAACGGTAGTTGGAGGGGAATCGGAGCTGCTAAGGTCATTAAAGCATTTCCTTGGTGTTAGAATTATGATCACGTTATGTCTGTTAAACGTGTTAGTGTATACTCGTCCAATCTTAAACATTCATTCAATTCTAACCCTGACTTTTGCCCAGTGGCCTGGACCTCGACTCTTGGCTGGAGGGGTTTCTGTTTTAACATGGAGTCTCTCTGCTCTGGTCTCACAGTTTGGATTTATTCTGGAAGAAGCTCATGATGGCCTTGAAACACTCATCTGATGTCCAGCGCTCAACCAGACGTTCTACTTCAGCATCGTTGACAGCATGAAGGCGCTCCTTCTCTGTGGACCGGATGAGCAGTTTGGAGAAGAGCAGACACTGAGAGAACACAGGTAAAGAACAACATTTCAGCCTTTGACCGTTCTGACCAGCAGGCAGCGCATCGGTATGAGCTGTGTATTCTGTGATGTGATTAACAGCAGTCATTTCAATCAAAGGCTACTTGACCCTGAAGTCGAACCTTCACAAATATCAGGGCTCAACTGTGACAGCGTCGCTGTAAAGGAACAGCCTGTACATTGGTAGACTGAAAGAAAAGGCCGTGTGTGTTTCCAGCTGAAGCGGTTCATGTAGCCGGCAGCAGAGTTGCGCTACAACAAACCTGTGTGTTGGCTCTAATGTGAACATACGGGAGCGTGCTCGTGTGAAGACCAGCAGAACGCTGACCTGTGAGAAAGAACTGCCCCAATGTCGCCACCTAGTGGTGATGAGCCAGTTGAAACAGCTACACTGCCGTTCTTATGCTAGCATATGTTAGCTTGTACGTGTTGGTGTTAAATCAGCCATGATGCTGGTTCTATGGTAAACAGAGAAGCCATAGCTCTTTTGGCTTGGATTGGCTCCAAGTCTCCGCCGTCAGCAGGAAGTGGCAGCGTGTGAGCTGCTCACCTTGGGAGGTAACTTCCCGTAGCTCTTCAGTCTGGACCAAACCTCCGACTGGAAGCTGCTGTCAGGAAACACCTCAGTGACCAGACCCAGGTCACAGGCCTCGACTGCTGTCAGCTTCTTATTGAACAGCAGCATCTCACAGGCCTGCAGCAGAAGGGGCGGAGTCAGCGACATAGCATCACACATGAAATACAAACAATCAGCGTGTTTAAGTGGCTGCCTTAGGTCAGCCACTTCCTGTTGACACATGAGGGCTTTAACAAGATTAGAGAGGACAAAAGAGGAGTTAAAACAGTGTCAATGTTTAGGTGTCATCGAGGTGACGTCTTCCTCACACTGGTGAGCTAATCCAGCTGCTCTTCAGCTCCACCCACCGTTGATTACTAGTCAGACTGACACGTTCAGAACTCGCTGAACTCACTCCATCGTGAGTGGATCAGCGTCTCTGTGGCAACAGAAGGCTGACCTTTGACCTTGGCCCCCTCTTGAGGAGTGAAGAGCATCAGAACCTTGAGTCACAGGGTACCTTTGCATTTCCCATGATTTTGGGGAAGGTGTAGGAGGAGCATCCTTCGGCGCTCTGTCCCAGCTGAGAGAATGGCGTGTGGAAGGTGGCCTGACCAAGAGAGGGCGAAGGCTTTAGACAGGAGGGGGCGGGCTTAAAGCTGAGACGTGCGTGGACAAGACTGGGTTGGATACAAGTGGGTGTGGCTTAGCGTTCAGTACACTTACTCTGTCTGTAGCATAGACGAGGTCAAACAATCCCAACACCGTGACAGAGATGCCTACAGCTGGCCCGTTGACCACGGCGACCAGCGGCTTTGGGAAGTCGATGTATGCCTTCACGTACTTCCTGTCCAGATAGACCACAGACAACAACCGGTGGAATCAGCTGCCTTCCCAACACCAAAGCTCTCCCATCGTTTCCCTGCTTTGTTTCTTTTTTCTTTTTTTGCAGCGTCACACGGGATCGGGGAGCTGCCCTCCCCTCGATGTGACACAGTCTGATTTTAGAACATCCCAACGACTCCGAAAATTAGCTCATTTCACATGACGTAATTATGGGCGTTGAGGAGGAGTTACAAGGAGCGTGAACCTGAGCAGCTCGCCACCTCTTCTGGCCATCTCCTGGATACCATCTTCAGGAATCTTGGAGAAGTTGGTCAGGTCATTTCCACTGCAATAAAAATCACCTGCGCCTGCAAACAAAGAGGGAGGCCGTCAGAGTTCTGAGAGCCACTGATTCAGGCCCACGCTGCAGAGCATTCCCAGGAACGGAGCACAGGGAAGGGTCCAACCAAGGCCCTGGTCTGTCCAAGGCCCTGCCCGCTCCTCTTTATACGGCATAATAAAGAAAACAGCCAGATTGAAGTAGCTTTGCCATTCTAAAGCAGCCTGAAAACGCTTCTGATGACGGAACAACATGGTCAGCAGAGACTGACATGGTAGAAACAAAGGCCACATAGTCTGACCTGATCTCATCCACCTTTGCAATGCTAAAAGTTCACTTATTTCAGAGCCTTTGAGTATTTTACCGGTAAAAACGGTGATGGCGGACTCATCTTTAGCTGCCTCCTCCAAAGCTGCAATAATCTCATTGTACATCTGCCAGGATAAAAGGAGAACAATCATCATCAAGATGTTTTTCCTCACCGTCCAAAACACATTTCACAAGATGTTTAAAATGATTTAAAAACACAACACATTCTTTGACTTTCTGAGGACATTTATAGACATAATCTTAAAAAAAACAAGTCTGAACTGGCTTTAAAGCAAGTAGGACCAGCCAGAATGTCCTCACTTTGGTAGTAGAAATAGATTTTGGTACACACACACACCTGGTTGGTGATGGCGTTTTTCTTGGCTGGTCGGTTTAGTGTGATGATGGTGATGTTTTCCTCTCCGCTGACCAACAGTGTCTCATAGTTGCTGCTGCTTGCAGTGGCCTGAGTGGTCACATGGGCAGAGTCCCCGCCCTCCGCTGCCACCAGCGAGCCAATCAGGTTGCAGTACTGTTGTCTGGCTTCGTCCTAATTGGCAGATAGTTAATGAAAAGCTGTTGTTTTTAGTGAGACTTCAGATGGAGCTTGTTGAACAGTCTCTGTACCTGAGTCGTGGAACCAAGCGAATTCCAAGCGTCCCACTTGGCCTTGTTGATAAAGTCCAACATACTTGGTTTGGGGGTGTTACAGGGACCCTGAGTGGCCTGCAAGTGAAGTTTAAATGACATCGTTGGGATGTTCTAAAGTCAGACTGTGTCACATCGAGGGGAGGTCAGCTCCCCGATCCCGTGTGACGCTGCTGCTCCTTCCTGTTTCATTTAAAAGCGAATAATTGAAGCCTAAATGAGCACACTTGTGACTCATCTAAAGAACATCATTTCAGAAGTCCTGGTCTTCTACTGGCTGAGTGAGCCTACACGTGCACATACTGTGTTGCCACTGTCACTGTATCGACACTGGTGATCAGTGGGATCAATACTGGATGGATGTGCCCACCAGCCCTTACTGTACATCTGGAACACCCCCTACCTGTTTGAAGAGAGCGTAGATCTTCAGTTTGACGTCATTTCCTGGGTCTTTCTTCAGGAGAGAAAGTTTGTTCTTTGCCTCTTCAAACTGCTCCACTGTCACACCTACCACAAATCATCATGACTCATTATTTGTGATCAATATTTTGAAACGGATCATCTTTTGAGACACAGTTGCTGTTACAAGTGTCAAATGCTGTAAAAAAAAAAAAAAATATTCAGCATCAAATGTTCCGTGGAGGATGAGACAAACTCACCCATCGTGGAAGAGGAGGTGGTGTGGAACATCAGACGAGGAACCCTGGGAAACCGGAGTGACCTTCACGAAAGCAGACAATGTCAAGAACGGACTAACCAGTAAATGTCTTCAAATTAACAGACCATGAAAAAAACAAGGAGGGGAAAAGAGATTTGGTTGCTATGTTGACTCAGTTACTAAGAAAATGAGCAAAATTTAATACCGACTTTTTGTCTTTCCTTGGATTGGGAGCAAAGGTCACCGTTAGCAGTTAGCTACAATAAAAGTTGTTTAGTTAGCCGACGACATTATTAACTACAAAATGTTACAAATGTTAGGTTTTTTTAATGACATTTGTCACATTGTAATCTATAAACTTCATCTTCTGATCGGCCAGTGCTAACAAAGCCGACTAGCAGAGGAAGCCCAGTTGCTAACTGACCCAAGCTAAGTAAATACAGTCAAGATGGCCATTTAACGGCTCGGTTAGCTTTGGTTGACTAGCTAAAACATCGCTGACAACAGTCACACCGTGACGTTAACTAATATACCGTGTTCGTTTAATGTAACGCCAAGGAGCAGACAGCTTCAGAGCCATTTTAACCCAGGGACGGAGCCAAAGTCCCGATGGACTGTCAGGACTGTGAGAGTTAGCCAACCGGAGTCAGACTCATGACATCTTCCGCGTCTTCTATTGGATGGACGGACCTCCAATCACGAAGATAAACAAACCACACAGAATCCGCGTCTTCTATGTGTGTGCATGGGCGCCGTAAAGGGTGGAAAATTAGGATTATTTTAAGGGCAACAGGGGGCCCTCCCACCCCTAAAAAAATAAAATCATTATTAATATTTGATTAAAAATAGTAATTAAACACATTTACTTATTTTCATAACATGTATGTCAGAGATTTCGACTTTATTAGGGCAAATTAATTTTACCCCCACCCCTCAAATGGTCCAACCCGACGAGTCACGCTAGTCAGCCGTGCAGTGTTTAATACAGTCCGAATTGCGCACACGGACTGCAGAGACTGCTGTAAAGTATGTATGGTAAAGCAAAGGCTGTGTTCCAAAAGAGGAGAGAAAAAAAGAAAGAAAAGAGAGCTGAAAGAGCGACAGTATGTCACCCAGAGGAAAGGTTGGTATAGTCTGAGTGGTTGAAATCAAGCTGTTTGGTAGTTTGATGTCCACAATGAGATGTTTAGCTAATTAGATGTTTAGCTAATTATACTAAATGGTTTTCCCTGCCCTTCCTACCAGACTCAGCAACTATGTCACCAGGTGCAATGTCTTCCCAAAACCCCCTCCAACCACATGAACCCCCACCAGAAGGTCAGCAACGTGGAAAGACAGCTAGGCTATTTTTTCCCTGTCAAACACTTTTTCTTTTTTCATAAAATGATAATTATCTTTTTGGAATGCTGGGCATGTTGAAGCATTGAATGAGTCTGTTAATTTCACAGTGTGTGTGCGCGTGCGTGTGTGTGAGCGACAAAAGTCATGATCACATAATTCTGTGTGAACAGGAAAAAGTTAAATGTTAAGATAATTATGAAATTTATTTCAGTAGAATTCACAGTAGAGGCAGGCATAAATTATTTTTTGCATTTTTTTTTTTTTTTTTTTTTTACATATCAAGAATTACAAATGAAATATTTCACTATAAAGCAGCAGCTTTGTTAGCATATTAGCTGTGTGGGGAACAGTCATTTTCAGGACAACTTAATGGAGAATTCCAGAACCACTTTTTGTACCAATTTACACCCGTAGAACACACATGTGCAGCAATGTAATGATTGAATGGACAAAATTAAACGCAAAGCATCGAAACAACAGCGTACTACAGCCCTCAGGAGGACACCATCAGCAGGAAACCTTGTGTGGTGTCACATGCCGCATGCATGCTTCATCTACATTTGCTCACTGTTTTTAGTGATTGTGTCAAAATTGTGGTTTGGGACAATATAATTTTGGCCGAGAGAGTAAAAAATCGAATACAGCATCTTTAAATATAGCTAAATATAACCATCCATCCATCCATCTTCTTCCGCTTATCCGGGGTCGGGTCGCGGGGGCAGCAGCCTAAGCAGGGAAGCCCAGACTTCCCTCTCCCCAGCTACTTCGTCCAGCTCTTCCGGGGGGATCCTGATGCGTTCCCAGGGCAGCCGAGAGACATAGTCCCTCCAGCGTGTCCTGGGTCTTCCCGGGGGCCTCCTACCGGAAGGACGTGCCCTGAACACCTCACCAGGGAGGCGTCCGGGAGGCATCCTTACTAGGTGCCCGAGCCACCTCATCTGACTCCTCTCAATGTGGAGGAGCAGCGGCTCTACTCCGAGCTCCTCTCGGATGGCAGAGCTTCTCACCCTATCTCTAAGGGAGAGCCCAGCCACTCTGCGGAGGAAACTCATTTCGGCCGCTTGTACCTGCAATCTCGTTCTTTCGGTCACTACCCAAAGCTCATGACCATAGGTGAGGGTAGGAACGAAGATCGACCAGTAAATCGAGAGCTTCGCCTTTCGGCTCAGCTCTCTCTTCACCACAACGGACCGGTGCAGAGTCCGCATTACTGCAGACGCCGCACCGATCCGCCTGTCGATCTCCCGCTCCATTCTTCCCTCACTCGTGAACAAGACCCCGAGGTACTTGAACTCCTCCACTTGTAATATGTCTCCCTTGCCCGGACGTGGGTCACCGGGGCCCCCTCCTGGAGCCAGGCCTGGGGGTGGGGCACGCTGGCGAGCGCCTGGTGGCCGGGCCTTTGCCCATGGGGTCCGGCCGGGCATAGCCCGAAGGAATGACGTGGGACCCCCTTCCAGTGGGCTCACCACCTGCAGGAGGGGCCAAAGGGGTCGGGTGCAGTGTGAGTTGGGTGGCAGCCGAAGGCGGGGACCTTGGCGGTCCGATCCCCGGCTGCAGAAGCTAAATATAACAAAAAGCCTTAAAGTTTAAAAACAGAATTGGGTCTGGAATTCTCCTTAATGGCTGAGCGATAAATTGAGACCTTTTTGGACACAGATAGTGATACACCATGGAGCCATATTAGAGTAGCAGTTTGTTCTAGAGTCTATCCTTGAACATTAAGAACATTCACACGTCAAAGTTAGCTTCCATTATAGGCAATAACCTTCAGATTCAGGCCCAGGCATCAAAATCAAGGAGGCTTCATGCTGAAATCTTTTCAGTTTTCCTTAATTGGGTTGTCAGTAAATCTGCTTTAGTTTGTTTGATGATGATGGTGGTGGTGGTGAGACTGCATTTTGTAGAGAAGAAATGCTGGTGGTAATCTTAGTGTTGTGTGCTAATACTGTGAAAAAGATGACCTTGAACATCCTGAAACACCTGCTAAAACAATGTGACAGCATACAGCTGAGGAAAGGTTACCACAGCAACCAGCCTGGGAGGACGGCTGACATCAGCACACAAAGTCAGCCAGCAACCAACAACAAAAACCAATCTTGGGAGTGGATGGAGCGTCTACGTCTGTCCTCTGACAATCTTTTAGCCAGAAAACAAACTCAGTTTATTTCTCAGTGAATTTCATTGGACAGTCCGTGTGGGATTTGGCTGTGGTTGCCTGTATGCCATTGTTGTACGTGCTTTTTCCACTCTCCCAGCAGAACTTGCCATTTGACATCTGATTTAAAAATTGTGTTTAAATTCACCACTTTCCAAACACTCCTGCTTGTGATGTCTTAACACTGCTGCCCCCTCGCGGATGGTGTCTTGAACCAGGGCACCCACACCTAAATATTCAAGGTTCTCTGCAGCAGGGAGAAGAATGTTTCCATTGGATGTGTGGACAGTGGGGACAGTTGTGGCCTGTGGCAGGAAGTCAGCCTCATGGTCCAGGCTAAGGCTCTCAGTAGCAGCTAGTAGCAGAGAACCTTGACGAGTGTTCTGGTATTCAGGTTTTTCAGGAAGCCAGATAAAAGATTGAGAGGATGGTTGCAAGGCGGTGGCCCTGACCTGGCTCAAATCCTCATACTTGGGATTCAGAACTTCTGACAGAGTGCTGGTCCATCCATTGATGTTCTCATTCATGTAATCTGTGTAAAAGAAAATCCTAAATATCAATTTGTTTACTGTCTTGTGTTTACTGCCATGTGGAGAGGCCTTTAAATGCGAGAGGTTTGTTGGGCATGCGGCCGTACCGTGGTCAGCAGCTTCTGTCTCCAGTGAGCTCTGAGTTGGATGAGTGATGTACCGCAGACCCATGCTGTTTTCTAGATGGTTCTAAAAAAATTATTCACATCAAGACTAGATTCAAATGGTGAGGGTTTATTTCAAGTTCTAAAGATGCTGTGTGTGGTTACCGTGTGGCTGCAGGAGTTATCGTCATGGTTACAAAACTCTTTGTAAGGTTGAAGGTATTCATCTGCATCGATCACGTCCTCCATGTCCTCCGAGCTCAACAGATGAGAGTAAAACCTGCGGTTTGTAGGACTTGGGAGGTCGCCCTTAGACAAGAGGTTCAGACCACTTCAGGTTCCTGAGTTTAGACAGATTTAACTTGTTTTTTAGCAAACGACTTCAGGGGCTGGAACCTACCAGCTGCTGTCAGGTGAGGGGGGAGCCACCCTGGACATGTGGCCAGCTCATTACAGAGCTAATATACCGACAACCAACCATTCACACTCTGGTTTACGCCGAAGCTCAGCTTAGGGTTTAGGGTTATGGACTGTGTCTGGACTGAGACGAAGCCGAAGTAGCCAAAGGGAACCCACGCAGACATGAGGAGGACATGCAAACTCGAAGGAAGCCAGTAGCTTCTTGTGAGGTGACCGTGCTAGCCACTGCACCAAGCCAAAACACCACGGAGAATTCAGAAGCTCACTCAAACACTCGTTTCCTCCAGGCTTTCTGTCCGTCTTCTGTCCATTGCTAGAAAGACCTCTGAGGAATCTGCTGGACTACACTGAAAAACCTTGGACCCCCCGAACAAGCGAGAGCGGCAGGAAACCCACCCTCCGACCGACGGAAGCCTTGGCAGGACCAGGCTTGTTGGGGAGCGCAAAACAGCTAAAGGTGAAGAGTCTAAACCAAACTATCAAAATCTTCCTGAATACAATTAAATCCACTCAAAACACAGATGAAGTCTGGAATCACCTGTAGGACAACTTTATATGTGAGTGATAAATGTGTGTTTGTCTTGTTAGGGCTGAGAATATGTTGAGAATGTTGTGACGACCATATTTTACATAAATTCATGAATTCTTTTTAAAGCTACGTGTGCTGGCGTGTGCTGGCCGGAGAAGATCGCTGGTTTGAGAGGGGTGTCAAGGAAGCCATCCACGTCAAGTTGGAAAAACCATCTTTAAACAGAGGTGGTGGACTAAGGCACTTTCTGTCACCCACGTACAAGCAGTCCTCCACTCTTTTCGTCAGCATTCCAAACATTCAGACCGTTTGACGAGACCTGGTGACTCATTAACTTGTGACCCAACAGACAAAGGGGAAGCACCCCAACCGAAACTAGGTGAACGACCCTGCCAACCACCCTGCCAAGGACTCTCAGGTGACCACCCGGGCCATTAACATGCCGATGGTTCACAGGGCTATATTTCCAAGCTCTGCCCCAGCAAACTTAGAACTGAAGAAGCTCTCTGGAGAGAGGGCGAAACATTTTCAAAGAAACCTTTCAGTCCAGTTGACACAGAGAGATCTACTTTGGATAACTATGACCTGGATGAGTGAGTGATTTCCAAATAAAATCTGAAGGTGTCTTCATATATCTTGATAAACAAGCCTGATAAACCTGCTACGGGCTCTTGGTTGAAATAAACAAAGACAAAATGGGAGGTTCAACATTTGTACCTGTACAACCAAGAACCTGGAAGGATCTCGAGCCATCATGGAGAACTCAGCTGTCAGCTTTCTGAATGTTGGACGACTGGAAGGATCAATCATCCAACCTGCAGAACAAAGAGAGAAAGCCAGTGTTCACCTGTTCATGGATTCAGAAACTCTGATCAGGGTTGAGGATATCTTCCCCTCTGACTCATTGGGTCATTGATCAACGGGGTGGATAGCATACTGCTGAACGAGAAGAACGTCTGCCTTTATTTTCAAGTGTTGAAGCAAACAGGTTATTTCTAAGTTTACAGCATCCAAAGTGGAGGCCAAAGAGCTTAACATAAAAACGATTAAAAAGTCCCAGAAGGATTTAATGAGTCAGTGGAGGCCGCCAAACTCAAAAGTACAACAGGAAGTAAAGATGTGTTAGAGAAGCGAAACGTGGTTGAACTTGATTTAGATGGAGAAAACTTCACTTGAGCCTGCAGGAAGTGGATTCACTGCTTTGATCGTTTATTAACGACTAGTTTTATGTCAGTGGCTAAGCTGCCTGAGCCACACAATCACTGGGACTGAGCTAGTGAGTGACACGAGCTCGTCAGGGTCAGGGTTAAGGGTCAGGGTTAAGGGTCAGGGTGAGAGGGTGAGGGGGTCAGAGTCGGTCAGGGTTAAGGTCAGGGTTAGGGGTCAGGGTGAGGGTTAGAGTTAAGGGTCAGGGTTAGGGTGAGGGTCAGTCAGGGTTAGGTTTAGGGTCGGTCAGGGCTCAGGGTCAGGGTTGGCCAGGGGTCAGGGTCAGGGTTAGCATCAACAAACACTGAGGCTGAGCACATGGCTGCCCTCGAGGCAGCTCTTTTACTGTATGTGCAGGTGTTGGTGAAAGCGTGGCCACTGCTGCCTCTTGTGTTTCTTTACATTGGACCATGATCATGTAGAGGTCGGTGGTGCAGATGGGGGGGTGTGGCAGCCGCTCTCCTCGCTCGAGAACTGAGGAGATCTCGCTTGCTGGGATGCCGTCGTATGGTTTTAATCCAAATGTCATCAACTCCCACACAGTCACGCCTGTAATAAGGTTGAAGTTAAACAAATATCTGTCAGAATTTTGCAGTTTTCAATTGTATTTGATTTTAAATTAATTGATTTTACATAAAAAAACAACAACAAAGAAAATTGTGCGTTAATATTGAACATTATTACTGAATTTTAAAATTGATACTAAACAGGGAATATAGAGAAGTTGTGATTGAGGGTTAGGTATCAAGAAGATGAAGTAATGAAAAAAAGATGAAATAGTTTTGTTGTGTTTCTCCTGCTGCAGAGGAACAAGGTGAAAACTTTATGAAGAGACCCTGAGGACTTCTGCAGGTCTGGATACGTCATCTGACCACTGCTGATCCAACAGGGATGTGATTTCACCACACCTGCAGAGGTTTATCCACTGGCTCTTAATTGGGAAAGGTAAGATAATAAAGCTTTCTTCATCCCACCAGGGCAAATTTACAGCAGCAAAAGAAAAAAGGATGAAAAACAGCAGTAAACCTGGACAGATCGCAGAGAAGAGTGAAGTAGAGTCTCCGGAAGAGCCATGAGGCCTAGCATGAGCTGACTGGTAAACACACCCAGCAGCAGGTTGGACAAGTGGACATGTGAGGGCTTCAGATGATTCAAGTTGGGATCAAAAGAGGAGAAAGCAACATTACGCCCAGTAAACAGTGATCACCATGACAGTCACATTACTGATGTAACACAAGCAGCCAAATGAAGCTGAGCTGAAGAGAACTGGTGTAAACTAGGACCTGAAAGTCCATCTGCATCTTATCAACAAGAGACGTCGTGTCGATACCTCAGTGACAAAACGACCTTTCAGATATCCATTTCTATTTTTTGTCTCTGTGATGTATGGATCCAGGATGGGCCAGCTCCCCTGAGTGTACCCCCAGTCCGCCATCTCACACCTCAGCATGGAAAGCCGGCTGTTCCTACAGCTTCTGCTTTACCGCTGATTTTCTAGCATTGTTCTTTGGCCTGATTTCCTGGTTCCAACCTCACCTGTTGCTAACCTGCCGGTTCCTAGCTGAGGTTTTGGGTTTTTCACCCACAGGATCCAGGATTGTGTGGATTATTTCCTGAGAGTCTGTTGATCACTTTGAAAACGTTTGTTTGTACAAGTCGCTTCTTGCGTGCCATCAGGGGCTCCAAGCTCCGTCCTTGACCGATGCTGCCTGTTATTTGTGTTGGCTGCATCTCGCTGTGCGTGTAAAAGTGCACGTGAGACAAATACCGTCATCTTCTCTGAGAGCAGACTCCTTCGGTTCCTTTAATCCTGCTCTACCTGATCGAGGCTGCCCCGATGATCTTGTTGTTTACTAGAACAAAAGTGGCAGCCATCTACAGAGGTCACTCACCAAAGCTCCAGACGTCACTCTGGTGCGTGTAGGTCGACTGCAGGATTGACTCCAGGGCCATCCACTTGATAGGAACCTACAGGAGACAAAGCAGAGCCTGATAATGAGTCATCCCACCTACCTTTTGAAGTGTGTATTTGGATCTGTTTTTAGTATACGCAGTATTTAAAAAGCATTTTCCCGGTCCTCGTTACACTTCTTGAGAGGGACCTGTGTGCGCTGGTGACTGGATGGCCCCGCCTCTGGCCCAAGGGCAGCTGGGATAGACCCCAGACACCCACTAAGGGTGTTTTCACACTCAGGGCAGCATAACCAGTTTGTTTGGGGGGCTTAGAGTCTTGCTCAAGGTTACCTTGACATGTGCCTTTGCAGGGGTGAGGGATCGAACCAACAACCTTTGTGTTACTGCAGCATCACTGTAAAAGCTGAGCAACAGCACTGTGCAGCACTGTTAGCCAACTAGGACCTCGACTTGGCACCTGGTCGGCTGGGCGTCCAAATGTGCTGACTGGGTTGTTAATACTCTGATGGGGGATGGGTGGGGGTAAAGTCTGTGATGTGTGATTCACAAAGAACCCACCTTCCCTCCATCAGCGTGGTATGCTTTCTCACTGGCTGTCAGCAGCTTGGCCAGTCCAAAATCTGTGATGGTTACATGACTGGGAGTTTTCACAAGCACGTTTCTGGCTGCCAGGTCTCGATGCACCAGGTGACGCCCTTCCAGGTAGCTCATCCCCTGGAACCACAGGAGGAGAGACGAGCACGGGTTATAACGCGCAGGTAATAAATGGGCTTTTTTCTGGCAATAGATAAAATGTGGCCTTCATTATCTTTATGATAATAATAATAATAATAATAATAATAATAATAATAATAATAATGCATTTTATTTATAAAGCGCTTTTACCGATGCTCAGACTTTACAAAGATAAAAACATCAGACATAAAATGTGAGATACTAAAATATAAGAAGCTTGGTCCGTGTGGGCGGTGAAAGGAGATGTCCTTCAGATGGGCGGAGGTTGAGGGAGGGGGCTTGGAAGTGAAGCAGGTCAGAGAGGTAGGGGGGAGCCTGGCTCTTCAATGCTTTCAAAGTGAGGAGAAGAATTTTGAACTGTATGTGGTGTGTGATGGGGAGCCAGGATAGCCCAGTTCTGGATATACTGATACTGATGTTTCCTGAGGTCTCTGGATGGTAAACCATATAGGATATATCATCATCATCATCATGTTAGGATCTGCCCGTCTTTTCCCATGACTGTGAGCTCGAAGGACTGTGGTCCATAACCTGCTCCTAGAGAGACATCCATTTGTCTTCATGGTGACTAGGACGCACCTTGGTCCACGGTGGACAATGGAAATATTGAATTTCAATTCCACACAGAATGAACCTTGATGTGACAGATTAGATGAAGGTCCTGGACTCACCTTTGCAATCTGGACACACCAGTTCAAGAGCCACTGAGCTCCGACCTGATCCCGGTGGAAACGCACGTAATCAAGCAGGCAACCAAACGGCATCAGCTGAGTAACCAGCTGGATTGATGATGTCAAACAGATTCCCAATAGACGACACACGTGAGGATGATCAATGCTGGCCATGACGTATGCTTCCTACACACACACACACACACACATATATATCAGTGCTGCAACAAATGTGTACAGTTCACATCCAAAAAAGACACTTTTGAATGAAAATCAAAGAAAACAATCAGATAATATTAAATGACAGAAAGCTGCCACTGAATCAGCGCTGCAAGTGTCCAACAGCAGCATCATCCAGCTGCTCTACAGTTATATCCTGATGTAGGTATGAAAACAATGAACATGCTGACCAGGAGCACCAGAAATGCTACATCATGCAAGAGGATATCCACAACTATATTAGAAAATGATGCTAACCAAGTAAAGGTCAGCCTTTGCCATCGCATTCTGTGGTTTCTAGATGGAAAACTTTTGAAAAGTTCTTACATCCAGTATTTCTTTATTGGCTTTAGATGATGTAGCTTCCCGGAGAACCTTAATGGCCACCGAGACCCTCACATTCTCTCCTTCAGGGATCCAGAGACCCTGATGACATGAACAGACACTGATCGTCAAATGTGCATAATGAAATATTGTCCTATCGTCAATAATAACTGAATGGTGGTTTGATGAATAAAGAGAAATGATTAAAATCAAGCAGATGGGTGATGATGGAGGTAATTATATCAGCTGATGACTGTCATTTGTTTATCACTTTGGCACCAGTCCAATAAGAGATTATCATTTTAGAATTTTTTTTTTTAAAGACCTTTCATGGTCAGTATTCCATCCTTTTCTTTATGAATTGATCAAACTTTTGAAATGGACCTTGTTGATTTCTAGTTTTTAACACTAGCTCTTTGGCTTATCTTTCACGTTTTCCTGCCTTGTAGACAGTTCCAAATGCTCCGGAGCCAAGAACTCGGATCTTCTTAAATTCGGTTTCCTTCATGATTCGGAGCATCGCCTGGTTGGGAGCTTCGCCACTTGGAGTCAGTGGTTCGACTAACTACAACCGAAAGAATTCAACCCCATTCATTCCAGTAACTCTAAATACATTTGAGCTTAATTTAGTGATGTATGTATTTGATATTTGTATTTTTGATAATGCCTCCACCTCTTTCTCCTGCAGCAGGCGGCGTAAAGTCCTCCTCCGTGTGATTCGCTGCCTCCGCAGCGACACAAAGGTGGCCAGCGCCACCATAACAAGGATTAAAAGGCCACCAACCACACCGACGGCCAGTGTGGACTGCACGACAGAACTGTGGGAACAAAGAGGAGACAGAAAGTTCCAAGCGAGGTGCTGGGTATTGCTTAGGGCCTTTGATTTGTCATCATACATCAAATTGTACAACAAAGTTTGGAGGCCAGCTGGGGGGTCAATCATATCAACCCTCTCCTCTGAAAGCCCCTTTGTGTTTGGCTATGCGGCAATGATGCACTATGGACATTTCCCTAACGAGGGTTTGGTTTGTCCAGTGTGGAGGAGACTCTAGGACACTCCAGGCAAGGCGCAGGGATTTTGTCCATCATGCTTTCTTGCTAAAAGTGCTGTCTATAAGCTGGACCTAAATGAGCAGATTGAAGATTTACCCAGTGCATCCCAACAATCCAGGACCAGAACACCTGCAACACACACAGAAACTCGCTTGACATTAGGAATCCTGACTTCTGGGTAAGACCGTAACCGCGTACTTAGATGACTCACCCCTGGGTGCAATTCTGGTGGCAGAACTGGCACTGACCCACTCTGTCTGGATACATCCAGATCACCATGTCTCCCTCTCCCAGCATGCCTTGAGGGCAGTGTGCCACACAATTGGGACCATCCTGAACATGAGCACACTGGGAACACTGGCCAGGACCCTGCCATCAGGACAGAATACGGGTAGAACCAGATTTTTACTTTAATTAGTCTGAGATAAGCCTGTAATCAAGTCAGTAACGATGGAACCAACCGGTCCATGGCAGGTTGGGATGCCTGTTTGCAGCTGACACTCTGAGTGACAGGAAACACAGCTGCCGTTTAGTTCCGCTTCTCTGGGTTCACTGCAGACAAGGACAGGCCGGGTCAAACAGGTCTGCCTAACTTCCAGAAAGAGTTCAGGGGCTGTGAAGTTCAGAGGACATGGGAGCTCTCACCCATACAGCACGTTGCAGAGTGGCACACAGTGACCCCTGCGGCTGAAGTGGCGACAGGACACACACATGTCAGGACCTGGACCCCAGCAGCCCATGTCTGTGCACTCCGAGTCACAGGTCTGCTGTTGCTGCTCTGTATCAGCAACACAGTCGGCTTTTCTGATAGCATGGCTGACCACCATCAGTCCCACAAAGACACACTCACCACAGATATGGACTGGCTTGTTGTTGCGGATGGTCGCAGTCTGATCAGCTGACCTGAAGAGGCGTGTCCACTGGAAGGGCTGCGTGTAGCAGAGCTGAGGGTTGTCTTTTAACATGACCTTGCCTGCACTCACTTCCTTCAAAGAGCGGAGACCCAGCCAGCGGAGATGTCTTGTCATCGCAACAACCAAACTGTGCTGACTGACATGGAACATGATGTCAACCTGAGTGGAAGGCTGACCACAACCCTCACTGATCATGGTACCTACATCAGGCTGTAGGGCTGCTACATACTTAAACAGAAAAAAAGTTACTGTGATTTCCCAGTACGCAGTACATTTTCAGGAGGCCTAATTTATGTCCTATATTCAAGCTTGCCAACCTCAGGATATTCATTAGTATTCTCATTGTTCTTCTTCTTCTTCTTCTTCTTCTTCTTATTATTATTGTTATTGTTTTTTTTGTTATCAGTGGTAGTAGTGGTAGTAGTGTTCATTTGATCCAGGTAACTCACACACGTGTAGTTCTTCCTCGGATGATGTGCAGGTTCTCAAATACAGACAGTGAGGTTCGATTCTCAGGCCAGGCCTGGATCAGCAGAAACCCTGAAAAATGAAAAGTCTACTCTCAGAGCAGTTGGCTGAAGCCAAAGGTGGTCACCCTGATTTTCCCTTACCTGTGATTTCTGTGACCGTCCTGAAGTAGTCCAGCTTCGCTGGGTCCATTGGTGGGATTTTGTAATGGGCATCCCTGCAGCAGAAAAACCAAAGAAATCTGACATGTAATATTTGGAACATTTCTCATCTTCGGTACAGAACTATCGGATGTTTCTTCTGAAGACTCTGGTCATGGGTGTGAAACTTGTGTGAAAAAGCTTGGCTAGGTAGACTTGACCTTTACTCCTATAAGAACTCAGGGCCAGGCAGGGCTAGACCCTGGTCATGACAGTAGGACACATTCAAGATATCAACTGTGAATGAGCAGGTTATGTCTCACCCAGTGAAAGAAGTCCTGATGAAGTGCACATCCCCGTTAATCTTGGTGCAGTTCCTGAAGAACTCAACATTGGAGGCATTTACAGCTATGGTGTTGATAAAAGCGCCAACCCCGATGCCATCACAGGCTGGAGAAGAAAAGACCTTGTCAGGTTGGTGGTTTAAGATCTTCTAGCATTATAATCTTTCAAACAAGGATTTGGAATTGAACACCGACTAACACAACAGAATCAGTGGAATGAAGTTCAAAGTTTCTGCTGAAGAAGTAAATTCATAGATTGAGGATTCAACACTTTATTTCACAGTAGAAACTATGACTGACATTTTTATCTAGCTGATTACCATTAAATTACTGTATTTTTGTTCACTAATCAGGGTTCATTTATTCAAAGTTTCTAAGACTCCTTCAGTTCCACCTCAGATCCAAACCCTAACCCTGTCACTGGCTTAATAATTGCTTTATTTGCTATTTCTATTATCCTTACTATGACACCATTATTAGTTCTTATAATTCCTCCCTAAATTTGCCCTTGAAATCTGACCTTCAGATGGTTTGTTACATGTGTGGAGCTGTATTGCAGCTCTTTTCTGGTAGTAATTACATGCCTACACTTGACAACTGTTTCTTGGGAATTAAAGACAGTTGTTTTTGTTAAAAAACAAAGTCAAGCCAAAGTAGAACCTGTATGGTTTGCTAACCCGCTGTGACAGGACTGCGGCGCCCTACACAAAACATTTTATGGCAAAGGCTGTGTGAAAGTCGGTCCTCGGTTCAAGCCCTGATGTTGGACAGAGCTGATCTACCGCCTCCTAACTTTGACACTGCTGTTGCTTCATGTCTGTCTACCTTTAGGACATGGCCCGTTACATTCTCGACACTGCTGGACTCCGTTTTCCTCCACCTCGAACATCCCGGTGCCGCAGGTACGGACACACCAGCCACCCGTCACCACATAATTATCTGACCAAAAAAGGCATTAAGATGAACAGAGAGAATGTTTATCTTCACACGAGTGACATCTAATTGTAGTATTGATAGAATCACACTCAACAACAACCATTTCTTGTCAGCTGAAATGTAAAAACAGCATTAGTCCAGAACTTGATGTGTTCTCTAATGTTGGTGGAGGGTGCGCGTAGGGATTAAATGTGTCGTATCAAACGTCTAAAAGTCCATACGTGGGCAGGACTTGACGCAGGTTGCCCCGAAGGCGTACTTGGCATTAGGGTTGGGGACCATCCGGTGGGTTTTGGGGTTGTAGAACATCTGAGGAGGACATGTGTCCTTACAGGTTCCCTCATCATTAAAGTCCCTGCAGGCCTGGACAGGAAGGCATCACAAATGCGTCAGAAATGATTCAGAACACGTTCAATTTAGAGTCACATGTCCCATCAAGTGAGGTAGAACCCCAGCAGACCATGTGGCAGCAATTGTAGCAATCTGTAGATCAAGCATACGTGACGTGTGGTGACGTGATGATGCAAAGCTTTGCCGGCGGACACTGACCAGGCACTGGTTGGCGTGAGGTCCCGTACATCCGGCAGCACAGTGAAGGTTGCAGCAGTCGCTGGGCTTTGGACCACGACACCTCCGGCTGCACTGCTCAGCGCACTGTAACTTAGTGACTAAATAAACACCAAAACACAGCAGAAAGTTGACTTGGGATTGGTTTCAACAACAACTTGAAATGGATCAGGATAAGGAGCAGAAGAATTTCACTGGTCACGTCAAAGGTGTGGCCAGATAAGAGGTTACATTTCTGGCAATGATCTGGTCCTGCTGCCCAGCACGAGCCAGTGACACACGAGGGATCACACCTGTCACCTGGAAACACACACAAGCGCGCCTTAACAGGAATCTATGCGTCAGTATATTGTGGAAACAAAAAATGATTTGCATTACCTCTCAGAAAACGCTAATTATCTAAGACTACCGAAAAAAACTGTGGTATTAAAGGTCAAGTTTTCATGAGCATTCATCTGAGTAACTTGTCATTGCTTTCATACATGTACGAGTGAAGGAATCCATCTTGAAAATCATCCTGGGATTGCTGGTGTTGTCCACGATGTCCCACCACCGGATCGTCTCAATGTTACAGAGCAAAGGATTGTGGGTAATCTTCACCCCTCCCCTGATGATTTCTGATGACAAAAAACACAGAAGACATCATTGCTGTAAACACTGTGTGTGTGAGTGTGTGTGTGAGTGTGTGTGAGTGTTTCACCACTCAGGTTGCTCAGCTGCAGCTGTCGGAGTCCGCTGTAGTTTAAAGCTGATGTTAGGTTGCGTTTGTAGTTTGACATCACCAACAGAGCGAATTCCCCGTCGTACAAACTCTGTCCTCGGATCAGCCTCAAGTTACCCAGTGGGACGATGGCGGCGTCGTTCATGGCAATAAGAACATATCCAACCACTTCTTCTATTGACTGAAAGGATAGGGTTAGGGTGATTTATTACCTCCACCAAGAGAGGAAGTGATGTGATAGCTGGCGTTTGTCTGTCTGTTGGGAAAATTGCTCAAAAAGTAACAAACTGATTTTAACCAAATTTCCAGGAACTGTTGATGATAGTCAGGTTCCCTTTGATCTTCCAAAGATCAAGGCCAAGCAAACTTGTCACCCTGTGGACATGCAGAAATTCTGATTTGTTGTGTGAGGATGCAAACCTGGAGGAAAGCTAGGCTGTGATGTTTCTGGGTGTAGGTCACCTCCAGGTTCTCAAGGACCACCGAACAGTTGGAGAACATCCTCAGCATGTTGTCATAATGATTTTCAGGGGTTCCCAGCAAGTTCAGCTGATTACTCATCCCCTGACACACTGAGACACACACACGCACACACATTACACAAATATATGCACACACCCAGCAATAATCAAGAAATTAAAATAAAAATGAAAAATGTGATGATTCTTCAGAGATTTTGGTGGAAAAATAGATCAGAAACCCTAACCCATCAATAAAGAAAAAAACTAAATCATTGATGTTCACTTGGAAGTTAAGGTGCTGAACCTTGTCAATGTGACATTCTTTCTAACACAGCTGCCCGCTTACCTAACCCTAACCCTAAAACCAAACCCTAACCCTGCCCACTCACCTACTAACCCTAACCCTAAAACATTACCCTAACCCTGCCCGCTCACCTACTAACCCTAACCCTAAAACATTACCCTAACCCTGCCCACTGACCTACTAACCCTAAAACATTACCCTAACCCTACCCAATCACCTACTAATCCAAACCCTAAAACCTAACCCTAACCCTGCCCAATCACCTACTAATCCAAACCCTAAAACCTAACCCTAACCCTGCCCAATCACCTACTAATCCGAACCCTAACCCTAACCCCTAACCCGAACCCTAAAACCTAACCCTAACCTTACAATCTAACCCCACAACCTGTTCAAAGCACAGCATCGTGGCTTCTGCAGGTGTCATCCCCCATACTGGCTTTCTGCCACTTTTATTTATTTGACCTTTATTTTACCAGGTCAAATCAGCTGAGAACATCATCTCATTTATGATGATTACCAAGCAAGACCCAAACCCAGAAAAGAAAAAAGGAAATGCTTGTTAAAATACAACCTTTCATGATGCACAGTTGGTTAAAGACAAGGGAAGGTAAGGCAACTTAGCAAATTCTGAAAACACGTGAAAAGGAGTCAACGTGTGCAACACTTAATGGGTCTGCTGCAGTTTCCGCCTGCCTGCCCTTTCACAGCAGCTCACATGGGTCTGGCCCCCACTTAGACAATGCCAAGCCTATGGACCCGGTTCCATGCTGGATCTGCTGATCTGTCCCGCGCTCCTCCCTCCTCATTAGGGCGGGTCTTTAAATCGCCCGTTTTCCCAGAATATGTTGCTTCTACTCAATCCCACCAGCATCCCCCTATGGCTCTGTCCGTCCGTCCGTCCTATCCCTGTGGGGTGGGGGTCTTCTTTTCACTCCCAGTGATATCTGGGCAGAGCAGTACCAGGGACTGAACTCCTGACGCTAAACTGCTTCACTAATGTCACATTGATGCTTGTGCTGGATTTTGTCATTGTGCACAATAAGGTTGTTGGTTTAATCCAGAGTTGACTGACTGAACCAAGGCAAGTGTTGAACCTGTATGAGCCAAACTGAGATCTCACGCTGACTAAAGGTAACTGGGCTTTTGTGGTCACGTCCCGACTGAGGAAACAAGGCTAGCCCAAGGTGCTATATACGGAAAGATTTTTATTCCTTGCATTAGTCCCTGTGGTTTGCATTATCATTGTGTTATTGAGGCAGCGTTTGTCAGGTTAGCTGGATGTTTCACTGCACAACTTGTCTGACAGCAGAGAATGAAACCCAACTGGTTTGAATGAAAGCACGAAAACAGGAAAGGACTGAACTGACATGTTGTTATTCCAATCTTCTACATAAAGTATAAAAGGTTTTTTACTTCGCACAACAGGAGTGAATTGATTACAGTCGTAGATAAACCTCTTTAGGTAAAAAAGAACTCAATAATACTAAGTGTGTGTCACTAACATTCCTGCTGTGATGTCACCATGACAACACAACTGCAGACTGAACTTTACTTCAGATCCACGATACTCGTCATTTATCCCACTTCTTAGTTCCTGCCCTCCTCTTCACTAGAGTGAATCCTGATCACTCTGTTCAATTAAATGTTCCTAAATGAGACAATGAGAACATGTTTTGTTTTCTTGTGTAGGAAAAGTTACATCAACATTTCTAAATTGGAAGGTTAACCTGAAGCATAACAGTAACAACAATTATTATAGACAGTAACAATTATTGTAATCAGAAACAATACTTAGTGTTATTATTGTTTTTTATTATGTTCAGACATTTCTTAAAGTGGTAAATAGGAGCAATAAGCAGCTGAACTCAGCAAGAACTGTGTGTGTGTGTGTGTGTGTGTGTGTGTGTGTGTGTGTGTGTGTGAACGACAGGCTCAAAGCTCAAAGTATGGTGCTGGCTTAGTCTCATCAAAATAAAGAACCCACCCTCCTCCGAGCCAATCAGTCATCGGTTGTCAACATTATCCATTAATCGCAGATCAAATAAAACTGTCAATCAAAAACTTTCACTTACAGAAAAAGACACCCCAAAAAACCAAACAAATCCCTAAAACAACAGGAAGGTTTTCAATAGGAAAATGTTAAATAGGAATAGGAAATATTAAAGAAGAAAAAAAACATTTGATCAGGATTCAGCTACTTGACTGATTCCAAAAAGAGCTCAGAGCAACAACGGGCATATCCATCCATCATTACTGCATTTTATTTGTAGGGCCAAAAGACTCATGACAGAATATGTAGTGTCCCGATATCAAAATAAAAAATCCTTTAGCATCTAGAGATGCAACGTGTATCATACTGAATTGTCCCTAAATTTGAATTGACTTTAATGAGCAAAACCTTTGTAAAGCTCACAAACATGACGATATTAATGGCTTTGTAGTTTTTGACAATCCACTTGGCAACTGTGTCAGTCAAGGGTTAGGCTTAGCAAGGTCAGTTTCCTGAGGCGCCGATTGTCCTTGAGGGTATCCCCGATGTGTAGAGAGGGGCCTGGGGAGCTGGGAGTGTCCCTGTGAAACACAACTCCTCCCTGCAGAGTTGGACTCTGTATCACTCAGCTGTTCCCTCTTGGGGTTTTTATAAGTAAACTTTTCATGTTGTCTTGAGTGGTTTGACGTGATCAGGCTGCTTCCGCTGCCAGTTAGCTTTAGCGAGTGAACGCGGGTTTTTTTGCAGGTGGGAACCTGTTTAGAACTGGCATTTAGACACATTTACATTGCATGCAGACGTGGGTCTTTCTGCAGCAGATGAGACGGGCGCAGCGTATTTGACGTCACGATGTGCGTGATCATACAGGAAACATTTAGGCAAAACGATAAGGGAGCGCAAAAAGTGAGCTGTCACAGCTCGAGAATCTTGCCAATGTGGCCAGTGGAAAAAAGAAGATTGAAAGGAATCAATAACAAACCAATCTAATATTCTGACGTAAATTGTTTCCCACACTACTCAGGTTTGGAATTCCCAAAAGAATGCTGCATCAGGATTAAATCAGTGATAAAGGGTGTGGAGCTGCTCAGCAACAATGACTCCATGCTCACCACAACAACATTGAGCAAGTTGTTACAAAGACACTGCATTCACTCAGTTAAGCAGTAAACCAATCAGTCAGAACAACGACCTGACTGTCAAAAAGAACATCTTTCTTGAACTAACGTGTTTTCATTATTCAAATAACTCTGAAAATCTCACTCTTTCTGTCTGTCTTTCTAACTGCACTCCTGCCTTTTAAAAAACAAGGTCCTGTATTTCTTGTCTACATTTAAAGGGCTTTAAAAGGTCTATAATAATAAAAAAATTTAAATAATATATTTAATAATAAAGTTTGTCTTTTTTGAGATGCATTTTTTAAAAAGCAGAAAAAACGTGAGTTGCATGTGTTGGCATGTTTCTAATTGAATGAACCCTGACTTAGTAAATAAAAGCTTCTGGGGAAATCAATACTGTATATTCATTTTGACCTTCATACAGTCAATCTGATGGTCACTAAAATCTTTTAAGTGCACTGAAATGCTTTTATCAATTAAAAAAACCCAAAAAAACAAAACATTGGAACAAATCTAGGTCAACACGAGGTAGAAAAAACACCTACTGAGGCTCTGAGGGGCCATAACCTGCAGCTGATCCAGAACGCTGCAGCCAGAGTTCTGACAGGAACCAGCTCCAGGGAGCATATCTCTCCAGTTTTAGCTTCACTTTACTGGCTTCCAGTGAAATCTAGAATAGATTTCAAGATTGTCCTTCTAACATCTAAAGCTCTCAGTGGACTATCTCCATCATACCTGCAGGATCTCATAGTTCCGTATATTCCTAAAAGAACCCTCAGATCACAGAGTGCAGGTTTACTTGTAGTTCCTAGAATTCATCAAAGTAGACTGGGAGGACGAGCTTTAGCTATCGGGCAGCTTTACTGTGGAACCAGTTACCAACCTGGGTCCAAGAGGCAGACACCACGTCTGCCTTTAAGATCAAACCTAAAACCTTTCTGTTCAGTGAAGCGTACAGTTAGCCTCAAACCAAGTGTGTAGGGCTGATAGATCTAGTTACAGTCAGTTCTCACAGTTACAGCTAAAATAGGCTCAACGGACTCTGATTCTTCAATTTTTAGCACGGCTATGCTGCTACAGGCTACGCTGCTGGGACACAAACATGATCCACTGAGCAGTTCCCCACTTCCTCAACACCAACCACTCCCTCACCTTCTCTCCTCCTTCTCACCGGGATTATCAGTGTGTCCAGTCTTCCTTGCCATTCTGTGTCTCTCTCCGTCTCTTCTCTCTCTCTCTCTCTCTCTTTCTGCAGGTCTTCCATCTCCAGACCTTCGTGCTGCATGGACCTCGGCCTCTGACAAACCCGGGGTCCACTGTCAGCAGCTGCCTGTGCTGTTCCCTTTAAAACCTGCCTACACCGTTCCTCTTTTTATAACAACCTGCTATGCTGTATTATGTATATATGTATTATATATATATTATGTCATGTTTTTTCTATGATTGTATTTTGTTTGTATTTCTATGGTTCTATGATTGTATCTGTTTCTCTCTCTCTCTCTTTTATTCTCTCTGTCCTGTCTCCCTCTTCTTCTCCTCCTTTACCCAGCTGACTTTCAGCAGGATGGATCCTCCCCCTTGCAAGCCTGGTCCTGCTCATGGTTTCTTCCTGTTAAAGGAGTTTTTCCTGCCACTGTGCTTACCTGGCGGTTCTGGCTCTGGGTTTCTACCTCTGTAAAGGACATAGAGACAACTTTGTTGTAAAAAGTGCTATATAAATTGAATTGAATTGAATTGAATTGAATTGAATTGAAAATGAATGAATTAAAAAGGTGTTAGCAGCTGCTAGGCTAACAGCACGCTGCAGGAACATGGAGCTGCAATCATCCTGTATGACTCTGAGGTTCTTCTCATTGACACTAAATCCATCCACCAGACTAAGAATTTCTCTATCCTCGGTGACATCGCCTCAGTGCCCCCTGCCCGCATGTTAAGGGTCCCGTCAGTAGTCTGGTCTTTTGGTCCCATGTCAACACTCACTCGCTCAGCTTTCTTTCATCTTTATAGCAGCTCTCGCCTGTGTCTGTTTCTCTAACAGCCACCCTGGTTCACACCCGTCACATCGTCCCTCGATTGCTGCAACCCCCTTCTCTTTGTAGATCCGTCCACAAACTTCAGGTGGTTCCAAATTCTGCTGCCCGCATCATTACCAGAACAGGAACGACTTGCTGACTTCACTTTGTCCACCACCTCCTTCACAACTGCTGTGATTCTCCTGTATCTATTTATTTGTTTTCAGTTTTTACTGTATATATTTATGCTTTATATATTGTTCATTATTTGACAAATACAAGATTAATTTACCTTTAGCTGAAAAATTACCCCTAATGTTTTCCTGCTGGGAAAAACACGATGAAACCCGAAGTCTGTGTGTGTGTACACACGTCTTGACTTGTTTTTTGCACTGAAGGAACATTCCAGCGGTTATTTTTTGTTAAATTCTATAAATAAATAAAGAATCGTAATGAAACTTGACAGGCACTACCCCTCATCTAAGTTACAACTAAAAGTTGTAATAAACACTAGATAACCTCAAATCTGAGTCTGCAGACCCACCAAAATCAATAAAAAAGCTCTAACCCTAACCCAGGTCTGACATTAAAAGCCAATTACTTTCCAGCTAAAAGTGTCAACTTAAGGTATTTAAGGTATTATATTTAGTGAAAAAGCAAAAACACAACTACAGCAACGACGATAAGTGTAGTAGAGCATAATTGAAATTGGAATAGTGAACAGTAAAATTATTGGAAATTCGCTTTTAATACTCTGACACTTTGGAGAAAGAAAATGCTGACAACTGTCTGACCTTTGACCCTTTACTTTATTTGAAAGAGTCAAAAAAAGGTGAAGTTAGCGAACACTCTCCAACATGCTCTTCACGTGTTGGAGTAAAGCAGCACACATCCTGGAAAATCCTGAGCTCAGTTATTGACATTTTTCACATTCCTACTCAGAAAATCTCCCAGAAGTCACTGCTGCTCTCAGCAGTTCAGACAACACGTGAAATTTCACACATCATCTTAGAAGCAGAACTTCTGCCAGACTCCAGATCTTAACAAAACCTCAACAAAAGCTCAAGCCTTCCACCCAGAACTCGGAAATCAATCTGGTTCTAACCCTGCACTCCAAAACAAGATCTAGACAGAACTCATTTATAAGCCAATTTCAGGGCAAATAAGGAAGCTAAAGAGCAAATAACAAGAACTAAAGAGCCGTGCAAACACTCTTAAACATGAAGCGTGGGTTGGGTTCTACAGAGCACTACCAGAGTTCAGCAGCTTCCAAAGCTGCCTGTCTGAAGGGAGAGGCTCCAAGAGGTGGGTGGCATTGGCCTCTCCAACCACCAGGACCAGACCAACAAAGTGGACTGTGGCTCCATGATGCTGCCTCTGCGCTCCATGAATGCTGTCAGTGCTCAGACTGAGGGCCTTCAAGGACGCTCCTCTATAGGAGGGAGAGGTGGACCTGCAGAAATACACTTCCTCCATCAGCAGCTTCCTCTCAATACAGATGACATCACCACCACCATGATGGTAACCATCTACACAAACCATCTGAAACCCTGGGTAATCACTGAGGCGAGCGCTGGCTTGAGGGTGGACACTCCCTATGGAACCTGTTCATTCTAAGCCTCTCCCCTTTGGATTCTTGGTCAGCTGGAGGAGCTGTGTCAACTTAAAAAGATTGTTTCTGACAGTGTTTCCATCCGAGTAAACGTCACCTTACAAGGCTTTAGCTTTGGCCTCATTATTTAAGACAGCACGACGCAGAGGCAGTGACCACCACTTCAACTCATATGTTCATATATACTGAACTATGTTTATTAAGTTTCACAAAGGATCTGACAGAATATCTGTCTATCAAACTTCTTCAATTATCCCCGAGCTATTCCTGATCAAAGCTGAGGAAGAAGAGGTAAGGTGAAGATGACAATACATTTGTTTTTTCTTTAATTTTAGTTAATCAAATTAACAGATGAACAAAAAAATGCACAAATTTGGTGTATTTAATGTTGATAATAAAAAAAATACTGCTCAGTCCTCTTATGTAGACCTATAGACGTAAAATAGTACACTTCTAGATCAAAAACGGTAGTCATTTCAGGCATGATTTTTGACTTACACTGTGGTTTTTTTAATCGATACATTTATTCCCAAAATAGCACTTTTCTTTAATTACTACCATATTCACCGTTCCTCTTTAAGTTAAAATACATGCATAAATATAAATGATGTGATCAACTGAATTTACTATTTATAAAGAGTGAATTCGGAGCTTCCGTGAGTCCAAACTTCCGTGAATCCCAGCGGGGCTCCCGCCGCTTCGGTGCGCTCGGAGCGCTCTCTGCACGGCCACACTTACCTCTTCTCTCAGGGTCGGTGGAGCGGCAGCAGCCAAAGAGGACCAGCAAAAACACACCTCCTAGTCTTCCTCCTCTGCGTTTCATATTTTTTTTTTAATTACTCCGCGTTTAAATATTTTTAAAATAAACGTTTTCCACCACTGCAAAGACGGAGGGAACGCTCAAACCTCCGGAGGGAGGACTAGATGACAGGAGAGAACACCTCCTCCGGCTGCGCCTCCTCCTCTCCGACACTAATCACACATTTTGATTGCACCAATCAGGCAAGCATCAAATTACGTCCAGTCCACCAGGTTAAGTCATGACCCTGACATAAAAAACTTCATAACCTACGGGAATTAAAAAATATTTTATCAGGTTTAAAATTAATAAATAAAGTTCTGTGAATCGAATTGAATAAAAATCAGGAAGACAGCTGAAATTCCATCCATCCATCCATCCATCCAGCTGAAATTCCATTTAAAAACTATTTATTTTTAATTTCTTGTGCTTTAGAAAAGAATATACGCTACTTTCTTCTGGTGGTAGATTTGAAAACAGTAAGGCTCTTTGGAAAATTAAAAATTGAATTACAGATATTTCTACAATTACAAATACACGTAATCGTTATTTAGTAATAGCACAAATCAATGTCCTACCTGAGCGCCAGTCAAACAGCGGCATTTAGTGACTAAGACACGCCTTCAAATCTTATAATGCCTTATACTGTAGCTCCAGTCAGAATATCAGTAATTAATCAGATATTAACTAATTTGTGTTTTTGTAAAAAAAAAAATATATATATATATATATATATATATATATATATAAACAAAAACTTGTTTATTATTCTACTTAAATTACATAACCAGACCAACTAGAAAATACATGACTGAGCAAAATTATTTATTTTGGACATGTTCGTCAGAAATCAGAAAATTATTGATAACACTGATATTATCTACTCGAAACTAAAAATGTTTATTAGTGTATTTTATTTTTATTTTTATTTATTTTAGTTCAGCCGAAAGAAACATTTAAAACATTGTCAGACGTGGGCTTCCGTACACGCGCTCTCAGTGGGAGGGACCTGTGTGGTCACGTGGCCGGGTCTTTGTTGATTAGCCGCACACACAAGCGTCCCGGTTCTGCTCAGCTCCCGCAGCCCATTTATCCGTCCAGGTGTGTTCTGTAAACAGCCCACAAGCGGCTGAAAGTCCACGTGTTTTCGGATCGTTTCTTTGCGGCGCGGAGAACTTTCAAGTGGGCGAGAAAGAAGACGATGGAGGAGATGGAGGCGCAGTTCGTACTGTGAGGTGTGGGGGTTGCCCCGGCCTGCTGCTCTTTGTTGTCACGGGTTCCAGCAGCTCTCTTCCGGGCTCCAGTAGCTGGTACTCCAGGCTTATAGACGTATTTTCTGCATGGTTCCACACGAAGATCTTCTCCCGGTGTTTGTAGAGTTCTGGAACATCAAATGAACAGCTGAATTTGTTTATCTTTCAGATCTGAAATCGATTTTTTAAAATCTTTTTATCTGCCTCCACACGTCGTCGTTGTAACAACCTCCAACATGGTACCAGAGCCCCGGTTCTCCTGCTCTTGGTGCGTGCTGGTTGTTCTATTTCTCCACGCAGTCTGCGGCTCGTTCCCACGTAGTGGAAGCGCCGGCAGCTCGGACTGTGCCCTGGGGAAGACCGGCGACTGTCCAGGTGAGACGCCGACATACCTGAGAACCCGGCATCGGAGTTCATGGCTCATCCGAACATCTCTCCGTGTCTGTTTCAACAGAAGCACACTTATGGTGTGTGTGTATGCGTGCGCGCGCGCGTTTTGAGTTAATTACAAAGTGGAACAGCCCAGTGACGTTAAATGAGAGGCTGTGGAAGTTTATGCAGCTCACGTTAAAACGTTTTTCCTCCAGTCTGCGTGGTAGAATGGTCTCTAATGTGTAAATGATGAGCAGTAGTAGATGTTTAATGATAACCACGCAGTGTCTTATTTTCCTGGAGTAATTGAAGTATTGTAGAACTTAACCGTGTAGACTGTAATGCAGATGATAGAGAAATCTAGGGGATCAGGGATAAATCAGGTTAGTTAGTTACTTTATTGTCCCCGAGGGGAAATTTGTCTTCACAGTTGTACATTACAAGAGAGAATGCCGTTTCACACATGGAGACACCACGTGCATTTACACATACACACTGACAAATAGGCAACATAATTCAGGTGCAGACTAAATCAGAAGGGCATGTTTATAGTTTGTTCAGAACTTTAATGGCTGTGGGTATGAGACTGCTTTTGAATCGTACTCTGTTAAATCTGAGAGTTCTGTATCGTCGACTGCAGGGCAGCAGGGTGAAGTAACGGTGCAGTGGGTGAGTGTGGTCCCGTGTTATTGTCTGTGCGATACGTGTAATGGCTTTAGAGTTTAGCTGTGAGAGGTTGGGAGTGGGTAGGCCAATAATCTTTGCTGCTATGCTGGTTATTTTAGTAAAGGAATTGTGATTTTTGAGTGTAGGCATTGTCAGAAAACAGGGTGAACAGTACAGAAGAACAGGCTGGATGATACAGGTGTATAACATAAGCAGTAGATGAGTTGAGACATGAAGTCCTTTTAACTTACGAATAGCTGAGAGTCTTTGATTGCATCTTTTTGAAATGTCCAGTGTGTGAGAGTCAATTGTCAGTTGTGAGTCCGAGGTATTTGAAGTGTTCTATGGTGTCGATTTTGGTATTGTCAGCGATGGTGGGGTCAAATGCTGCAAATTCAAAGGTCATTTCTTGCATCTTCTTGAGGTGAAGTTGGAGGTGGTTTTCTTTACACCATTTTGTGAAGTGTGATATGGAGTTTTGATATTGACCGGGTGAAGAACTGTCTGAAAAGAGTCCCATTATGGCAGTGTTGTCGGCGTATTTAATGTAAACTGTTGTAGGTGATGGGCTGATGCAGTCATTTGTGTACAGGAATGGACTAAGTACACAGCCCTGTGGCGCTCCGGTGTTGGTGATGAGAGGAGCTGTAGTTGTTGAGTTGACTCGGACAGCTTGCTGTCAGGTTAACTCTTGAAGTCACTGTTTTGTAGCCAGCGGCTTCAACGGTGTAGCACCCCTAACAACTTGGGTTGGTGAAAGGTTAGAAGAGCAGCATCAGCTGTGGTCCTAACATGACATCATCAGTTACATATCCATACCAAGACATTTTACCATTTTTGGAAAATATTATCTTATTTGGAATTTGATGGCAGCTGCATATCTCAAAAAAGCTGTAACAGGAGAACAAAAAGCTGTCAAACTGGCACCTGCATATGAAAGTGCAAAGTCTTAAAAGATCCCATGATTGTGCATGCAATCATCAAAAGCTTCAGCAAATTGAGAATCAAGTGCAGAAGGTCAATGTTGAAGGTCGAACCCAGATGTTTGAGGTCTTTGGTAATACCACCCTGTTCTCTGGACCAAAGTTCATTTCAAATGATCTGTGTCCCTCAGACTAAAGCAAAGGGGCCACCCAGCTTGTCAGCAGGCAGTTCCAAAGTCTGCATTTCTGATGGTGGTGTGGGGCTGCATTGATGCCTCTGGCATTAATGGGCAGCTTGAGTGTCTGAAAGGGCACCATCAATGCTTTAAGGTGTATCCAGATGTTAGAGCAACATGAGTTTCCGTCCAGTCCAGTCAATGTGCTTTTAACCCACAAATATCATCCTCGGCAGCCGAATGGCTCCACAGCAGAAGAGTTCAGGTGCAGAACTGACCTGCCTGCAGTCCAGACCTTTCACCATCAGACAAGATGCTGTAAAAGAAGAGAAGTCCACCACCAGGGATCCTGCATCAGACACAAACAGGACAGCAGTCCTTCGTTAAACCCCAGTGCTCTCCTCACGTCCCACACAGGAAGTGGGGATTATTCCCAGTGGGGAACATTGGCCCTTTACACCGACTTTGAGATATGTGGCATGTGAGCAAATGTTGTCCATGAAATGGTAAAACGGCCCAGTTCGAAGCACTGGTATGCTGTGGATGTTTTATTTGGACCAAAATAAGGGTTTGACATACTGTATTTACACATCATTGGATTGTGTACTAGTTTACATACAGTGTCCCAACTGTTGTTGCTGGACGACGTCCTCTCTGTTATGGTGGCCGAGGTGACAAGTATCAAGGCCCTTCATGTAGTCAGTGGACGTGGCTGAAGAGGGAGACAAAAGTTCATTGAAATGACCCAAATGAGATTACCGTAAGTTGATTATGAAGTCATTTGCTACATCCAAAACATGGCAGCTGTGGGAACAGTGCGACTGTGTGATGGTGTCCACCACTCCTGCGTGCTCGCTGAGGAATTCACTAATTACAGGAGACGGGGTCATAACCCTCTCATTTCCAGCTGCTGTAGGGGAATTACACCTGGATAGGTTGGCCTGTGTGTGTTTGCTCAAAGACGGGTTCATCGTGTGATCAGTTCATGAAGAATAAGTTTATATGTCACAAATAAAATTGCTGTTTAACCCTGAAAACCACGATGGAATATCATCAACCCCATGTGAGGTTTACAGGCAAAAAAAAAGGTGTGAAATCTGTGTGTGTGTTTGTGTCTCAGATCTCGCAGAAAAGAAAAGCGACCTGCGTGTGTGTGATGCTGGAACCTGTCGTTTCGGAGGCACCTGCCTTGAGAATGGAAGTGACATCAAATGTGCATGTTTGTTCCAAGTAAGCTTCTCTCCCTGTCACATGCCTACGCACACGCACGCACGCACACACATATGCGCACACACAGACACATGGAATGCTCAAGTGAAATAAATACAGACAAAAGATAAGGGAGGTGTGTGCTCGATCCACGAGGAGCTGCCTCTGACCCTCGCTGTTTTTTCTTTAATCTGTTCTTAACTAGACGAAACACTTTCAAAATTTGCTGATAGCACTTCCTAACTCAGAATGTCTTCCAAAGCCAGGGTTTGGGGTTATGGCCAGGGTTTGGGGTCAGGGTCAGGGCTTGGGGTTATGGTCAGGGTTTGGGGTGAGGTTTTGGGGTCAGGGTTTGGGGTTAGGGTCAGGAGGACCCAGAGAAGCCACACACACCTACATACACACACACACACACAGGGAGGACATGCAAACTCCACACAGAACTTTCTGAAGCCTTCCAGGTTTCTGAGCACGTCAGAATCAGGATAAATTGGCCAATTCTGCGTGGACTTAGTAATAATAATAGACTTAATTATATGTATAATATACTTAATAATATGTACATATTCCACATTATGGTAGAAGAAGCGAGCAGTGTGCACGAGCTCGTGCTGTCCTCTAGTTTCCTCCCTTGGTGCCGGCCTGGGACTGTTGCTCTTGTGCTAGTTTTGGTTACAGAGCTCTATACTGCCTTCCACAGGGGAGCTCCAGCGGTACTAATCAGGGTGTGGAGTCCACAGAGGTGTTGCCCACTGGATTCCTGACACAGGTGGAGGATGGAGGGCAGCTTGGCCCCGACGGTCCTCTCAGCTGACCTAGTGGTCAGCTGCAGGCTGGTCCTGTCCTGAGGGAGGCAGTGTAGAGGGTGATCAGGATAACCCGGTCTGAGTTGCTCCTGGAACAACAGTCTTATTTTAGCTGTAATTACCTGATTTCCCCACCCTTTGCTCCACGGTGGCAGCATGTCTCATTCCTGTCAGCTGGGACGTGTTCGAATCACAGTATATATGATCACACTGAAGCAGAACCAGATTTGCCTTCAGCACGGCTCAATGTGTTGTCTGTGTGCTGCTCCAAACCAAAGGATTTTAGTCTTCATTTCTCAACTTTGATGTCACCATATTTGCAGTGTTCTAAGAAGTATGTCCCCGTGTGTGGCTCCAACGGAGACACGTACCAGAATGAGTGTTTCCTGAGCAGAGCTGCCTGTAAAAAGCAAAGAGCCATCACTGTCCTGTCAGATGGACCCTGTTACCATGGTAACTCCCTTTGCTTATTCTGTAATGACATAACTGTATGTATCTCCACTTACTGTCCATTTAGTTCAGGCTCCTGACAGGAGACGGTTCATCTATGAGGAAAATCAACAGCAAAGTAACCAAAACTCACCAGAGCTCCTCAAAACTGCCATTTAAAGACAAGATGTCAGTTAGCTAAATCCTTTATGAAAGAAGGTGGGCTTGTGGAGATGCTTACTGGCAGTAGGTGGTGCTCAAGCCTGATGGTCAGAGCTTCTAAATAAGCAGATATTACTTCTAGGCCACTGCTGCTGCATTTGCCAATGCATAACTGACAGAGAGATGACACCAGTGTTTGTTTTTCTCTCAGATGGTGGTTCAGGATCAGCTGATGGAGGTAAGCAACTTCCATGCTGCTTCATGCAGTTAGAAGGCAGCCCACACCTATTTGGATTCAAATAGTCCAGATTCCACAAACTCTGAACATTTCAGCTCTTCCTTGACTGCAACATAGTTGGAGACAGAAAATCCGGTTACAGAATGGACTGACGGTTTCTGATGCAGCTCTTTCCAATGTCAGGTTTGGTGCAGACAGCCAGTACTCCAGTAATGATTAACATCTGGCAACATCAGCACTGCCCCTGGGGGAGATGTGGTGCTGGTGACCTCAAAATGGGATGTTCTAAGTGGGTGGATGTCAGTCTTTGAAACCCTCGTCAGTCCCACCCATGACGAAGCAGAGTCTGGGGACTCGGGTGCTCAAAATACTCCTGTGTGACGGTCATAATGGGAGGGGTCGGGCTCCACACGGAGTTCCTGAAATGTCTTTGTTTAATGTGTTTCTTTTCTATTTGAACCGATTCTGTCTTCTTTCGGAGAGTATATTTGTGTGTGTGTGCACGTTACTGGCGGTGTGAGCTGCTTGAACAGAGACGTTCCCCTCCCTGGGAAAATACGCGTCACCTTAATCTGAACTAATCTTATGAGAGTTAACATAAAACATAGATCACAGAAACTCAGTCAAGTCCTGGATGTTTCACCCTTTTCTTTCATTGTGTTACAAGATGACGATGGCTCTGGTCATAGTAAAAAAGCCTCAAAATGTGGAAACTGCAAGTTTGGAGCCGAGTGTGACGAAGATTCAGAGGATGTTCTGTTAGTACGCTCACTCACACACACACGCACACACTTAGAGATGGTGTTGTAACATTGCTACTATTTCTAGTTATTCTAGAAGAATTTAGATCATTTTCATGTTGATTCCCTCTTTAAAATCCTTTTCAACCTAATGTATTTGATTAGTAGCAGTATTGGAGAGTACTCGTTACTGTGTGTGTTCATAGTTTAAACACACTCTGATATGTTAATGGATGCGTGTGTCCAGCTGCATGTGCAACATCGTCTGTAATGGCCACAACGACAATCCCGTGTGCGGGAGCGACAGCATCACCTACGACACTCCATGTCACGTCCGCGAGGCTTCTTGTCTCAAACAGCAAAAGATCGACATCAGACACGTTGGACGTTGTCAAGGTGACAAACTCATGAACAAAGCAAGGCTGATCAACACACAAATCAAGGAAGAAGGAATAGCAGTGACCATTTGCCCCAACATTTTCTTATGTTGATGCCGACTGTTGAGGTGGGGCTCTGCCTTGTTCTGCTTCTGCTTCCAGATAAAAACAGAAAGGACAGCAGCGCAAAGACCAAACCTGACATCAACGGTGAGACTGAGCTGAAAGCTATCAGACACAGGTGCTTCACAACTGCCAATCACACAAGACAATCTCTGCTTTTGCAGCTATGTCCAAACCTGGAGAAGGGGAGGAGTTTGGGGACAGCCTTGCCCCCTGTCCCCAGAATTACGAGCACTTCTGTGAGCATGGCGCATGTGAGATGAGACATAAGCTGCCCACCTGCAGGTAGCACATCTGTCGTCTGTCTTTCTGTCTCTCTTCCTGTCTGTGCACGTGTGTCTTGGTTGTCCTTCAGTTTCTACTGGTGATGTAACACTGGAATAATCAGATGTTGTAACCTCCATCCTAACCTGCACACATTACCTGCACAGACCTCACCTGACCAAAGCTTTAGGACTAGTCTGACTTCAGTTACTCAGGCCCATTAGACCTGTCCATGTACAGATAATCCTGTCATCAGACAAAGCAGAATCCTGACTAATTACTAATCAGATAGGAAACTTCATCATATTTCTGTTTTATGTGATGTGAAATGATCACTGTATTTTATCTGTGTGTGTGTGTTAGGTGTGAGTCCTCATATGGTGGTCCTCAGTGTGATCAGCTGCTGGATTTTAACGTTCTGTACGTTGTTCCGAGTGGGCAGAAGCTTCATTATGTCCTCATAGCTGCCATCATTGGAGCCATACAGATTGCCATCATTGTTGCCGTGGTGATGTGCTTCACCAGGTATTTTCAGTATTACTATTACTATTGAAAATTAGCCAAGGCTATAAGTTAAATACTGCTTGGATTTGTTTTTTTTTTTTTTTGTTTTTTTTGTTTTTTTTTTTTGGTACTGCAGAAAATGTTTTTAAGAAGCATTTTGAATTTCTAAATATATTGGTATAATTAGTAGTTACAAGTGAAATAAAAAATCGCTTTTCCTCTGTAGCATCACGTAAGTTCAGGAAGGCAAATATTGACAATTAGCCTGTGTATACACTCCTTTACACACTGCGTTTTTTTCCCCACGTTGTTGAGGTGTACTTCCTGTTGTGTCCTGTAGGAGGTGCAACAAGACGAAGCGAGGGCGGCGACAGAAACAGCACCTGGGTCACTTTTCCTCAGGAACGTCATCCAGAATGATGTAGCAATTACAAAAACATCTCAGACACTTTTCATGTCGTTCTGGTGCCTCTTTTTTTAATTGCATGATTTCTCTCCCGGGGCCTTATTTTGAAAATCTCCTCACTCTTCTGTTTTTACAACAATGCTGCCACCCTCTCTGACTCCGGAACACTGTGGATCCTCTAGCAGGAGCTGTAATTGTCAGATTTTTTTTTTTTTTCCAATCCCTAGAGCATTTTACGGGATGCTACTTTGTGAGATGCAGATTTTGTTTTTCTGTTTTTAAAATAACTGTTGAATTTGAAACAGTTAAATTTGAATTTGTTGGAATCAACCAAAATCAATGAAAATGTTCAGTCCTGGTGAGATATGATTAGTTGAACTGACAGTTAACATATTTGATATGAATAACATGAATTGAAATCCCTTCGATAATCTCAAAGTACTGAAAAATGCAAACATATTTGTGCAGCTAAAGCAGACGGGATTGTGAGTATTAAGACAATATTTCCAAGATCATTATTTTTCATATTTAATGTGATGTATCATGAATACTTCACCTAACCCTTGTGAAAGTATGTCATCATCAGGGAGGTTTTAGGATCATCTGTTTTTTCTGTGTCCTGGTGATATTCAGTACTTCTGAGGACAATTTATCTTCATTTTGTGCTCTGAAAACCTCCCTAATCCAGGGTTACTTTAGGCACCATATATCACAAATAGGATTATTAGGGACCACTGTTAAATTGTATGTACACCTGTTTTTCTTCTGCATCTTATAGAGTTTCTTTTGATCAGAAAAAAAATTATATTTTTTTGTTTATTTAGTTGCACCTAAAAACCAAAATGCTCTTTTTTCTACAGTTTAAAAAGGTTCAAGCTAACGTGTACAGATTGTTGTGGTTCCAGTTGTGAGACGCCATTCTGGAAATGGATTCCATGGTTTTTGTGTTTTTAAAGTCAGTGATAATTTAAACAACTTTGCTGAGTTAAGAATTTTTATCATCTGGTTTGTATTGCTGGTACATAAGTGTTGTGTTGGTGGTTTTGTTGTGGTAGAAAACAGAATAAGCTTCCTACAGGAATCCAGCTAAATTTGCTGTAACTGTTGCATGACATGTGAAAATGTTCTCTTGTTGTAGATTAAATACATTAAAGTGTTATGTCTAAAACAAATCTGTCCACTAACCTAATCTTATTTTCACCGTTGCAGCTCTACAAAAATTGAAGACCGACAAGATCAAAATGCTTTTAACTCAGTAAAAATGTACTAAAATAGAGCCGTGAGTAGCTAACAACCCCCTTTCATTGCATGATTGACTGTCTGTCTGTCTGTCTCTCATCCATCCTCAGGGTCATTGACTTGAATATCAGAGTGACCTCTGAGCCTAACCTTAGACGGTGGTTACAGTCAGATGTGAAACGTTTACAGATGGAACTTTCTGAAGTCACGACTGGGCCCAGTCGACCTGCAGGCTTCCTGAAGGCAGCCACAGTTAAATATAGCAGAGGTCATTGTGGGCAGCAGCTGCTGGAGCTTTTTGACGGCTGGGAGTCCCCTGATCTCCAACCTGCTGGTGGATGACGAGACAACTCTTCTCTCCAGAGTTTTCCATTTTTCTTCAGGTGAGTAAAGAGTTAAAACAGAAGGTGAAGAGGCAGCAGACATCTCAGCATTTGTGCTATTTCATTATTTTTGGAGTTCATTGGGATTTCTAAAGAGCTGCTCCTGATGTTTCACACCAACATTAGATAGAAGCACCAGGTTCAACACAGTAGTGGAATAAATTTTACTTTTAAATTGGTGTGGGCGGTGTACTTGACATTTTCCTTCCTTTTCCCAAGAGGGAAGATTTGCCCTATGTAAAAATATATATAAAAATAATCTAAGATTATTTTTATATAAAAATAGGGTATATAAAAATAATCTGAGATTATTTTTATATTCTAAGATTATTTTTATATGTTTTTAATTCAGACCGTCAATAGTCAACAAAGATGCAATGGTATGTGTTACCATGACAACTTCATATAGCTGTGTGTTTGAAGCCAAACCCAAGTGTGGCTACAGGGATTAAGAGTTAGATGAATGATGGGAGGGGGTTTCCATTTCTTTAAATACACTTGTGTCCCAGAGAAGTTCAGGATTCACGTTACCATTGAGTTAAATTTAGATGCATTAGAGCTAACCTTCTAAAGCTTAAGTGTTCCTCACTTTTGGTCAGGGAGTTTATGATGACTGTTGGATCATACAATCAATATTTTACACCATACAAACTAGGGATTTTAAAACAAACTCCATCTCTCATCATCAGATCTCTGCAGCATTTTTCTTATTGAATTGTTTGAAGCAAGGGTTGTTTACTTTTATGTATGGTCCACGAAATGTCAGAAAATAATGAGAAATTTGGAAAATAACATTTTGTTCATTCATACTTCAAAGATTCTGGGTCCAGAAAGGAAACTGAAAAAAGCCCAAAATTAAACTGTATAATTTAAAAAAAAGGTGAATAATGTAATGTCTATCTTAAAATAAAACTTAAAAGTTCTATGTTATCCGTCTTGTACCAGTTTGTTTTAAATTCGAGTCAGTGGTTTTGTAGTGACACAACTTCTGTTTCCTCCTCTTCCTCCTATTGCTCCTCCCATGTGGGCGGAGCCTTTTATTTAATCTGGCTAGTTTTAGAGTGAATTGCAGTCTGACCCAACTGCTCATTCTGTGCTTGCTCGTCCTGCTGCTCAAGGTTAATCTTCTCATTTCTTTCTTAACTTTTTCTCAAACCAGTCACCCACTGAACCAAACCCCACTGGGATCAGCATGACAGACAAGCCTGGCCTCTCACCAGGTGCTGGTGGTGATGATGCAGGAAGCATCATGGCACTGCTGGAGCGAGTGGCAGGCCTGATGGATGGCGTTCAGAATGCGCAGCAGCGCATGGAGGAACGCCAGATGGAGCTTGAAAACGCTGTGAAGACCATCCAGGCAGACGTGGTCAAGTTAACAAACGACCACGCCAACACCAGCTCCACTGTTGAACGTTTGTTGGAGAAGACCCGTAAGGTCAGTCGGCACATCAAAGATGTGAGGGTCCGTGTGGAGACACAGAATGTCAGGGTGAAAAAGGTGGAAGCCACGCAAGGAGACCTGCTGGCCAAGAACAAGTTCCGAGTGGTCATCTATCAGGTGAGATGGATAAGAACTTTATCTGAAGCAGCACCGAGCTTCTTATTTGTCTTGACAACAATGATGTAGTCAGAAGACATTAACAGAAATCACTGACTCCTTATCAACTTTAAAAATACAGCCCCAGAATTTGTGAGGACTTGACTTCAGTCACGAAGCCCACAGAATGTGCAACAGTCCAACTGAAATTAAGGAGTGGAATCTGACCCAGAACCATTCTTTAAATAGGAAGTGGACATTTGTGTCAGAAAATCCACAGGTTGTCCACTTGACATGTACCACGAGACTTCCTCTGAAGCGTAACCATAGTGTAAAAATCCAGAAGCTCGGAGCTGTTACTTCTGGTTGTGACTGATCAAAATGAAGTTTGAGTTCAGGAGAAATAAGATAAATCTGTTAACGGTTCTTTCAAACATTTAGCATTACAGCATGACGTGACTATTGTGGATGCTCGTGAGCACACAGACACACACACGCATGCGCACTTGACTTCCAGAATAAGCAGCTGCATTATGATGATGTCCAGTTATTTTGGCATCAGGCAACTGACATGCAGTACAAAAGAGATGCTAGCGCTAAGGTTGTTAATAATGCTAACATAACATTGAGTTCAGAACTCCCTGGTTGAAAATGTATTTGATCTTCATTACTTGAAATGGTAATCAAACATGAAAATTTAACAATGAAAAGAAATTACGACGTGATCATAAAAAATGAAGTATTATAAATAAATATTTCTATGAATGTTTTCCTTAAATTGATGAAATTGCCAAAAATACATATATTAAAAGTAATGACTGATCAAGTACATGCATTGTGTGCATGGCTAACCCTCGTCAGGCTGAGGGTTAGTCAGAAGTGTGCCAGCTGATAGTTTATTCCAAACCACCTCCTAATATAGACCTCTGCTCTCTTGCCCTCCCTCCCTGCCTTTGTCTGCTGGCTGAGAACATCGGTCATCTGTTAGTTGCTAACCAGCCTTGCTAGCTCATTTTTGATTATTGCAGAATATTTTAGCTGCACTAATTGAGAAATTCCTAGTAGTCTGACAGAGTTTCGCAATCACAAATTTCACCTATCCCGTTGTGCAACTAATTCTACTAATAATAACTATAATGACAACAACAATAATAAAATGTGCCTTTGGAGATACACAAGGTTTCAATTTGAACGTTACAGACGTGATAGGCTGTTGTGAAATGAGTATGGCTCAGATGTCACTTGAAGAGTCCAGATTTGGGGTGGTAGAGAATTCCAGAGGGTTAGGGTCATCTGGAAGCTCTGTCACTGATACTACAATCACATGTAGTAGCTGCTCTCATCATGGAGGAGTGACTCCAATCTGAGATCCTCTAAGATGTTTAAGATCCTCCAAGCAGAATCCAGCCAGTCCTCAGATGGACCGATTGTAACTGCTTGTATTATTAATGAACATGTTCTTTTAGTCACAGCCCACGAACACAGGTGATGTTTGGAATATAGCCTGTCATTGGACTAGAATTCCAACATCATTGTTAACTGTTCCAACATATTGTCCATTATGGAATGTCATCATTTAGTGATCTGCTTTACAAGAAAAGCCTGGCTTCCTGCAGCTGATCTGAGTTGCACAAACAGGTGCTGCAAGTTATTTCTGGAGGCAGGCTCATGGCAGCGCAGTCACTGTCCTAATGTTAACGTGACACATTTCTTAACTAATATATTCTACTGTCACACATTTCAATCATCATCGTTGTCATCTTTATTTATAAAGCAATTTTTAAAAACTTGACAAAGTGATGTACATAAATAAAAGCATAGCATAACCCCTAACCCTAAACAGAAGTAAAACCAAAACAATCTTAAAACATTAAGGACACTAAAACAAGGGCAGAGTCTCATGCTGGGTCCCTTCATAATTGTGATTATTCCTGTAATTAAGTCACTCCAACAGTTTTCATACAATTGGTAGTCATATTTGTCTACTCCGGCAGCCTTGGTTTATAGCAACATTGCTAAATTCATTGTAACGGTTAGAAACAATGAAGCGACCTCAAAAGTGTAAATGACTGCAAAAGTGGAAACTATGACTGGGATCAATTCTGCCTTTCTGGCCAACCAGAAGTTCTGTGTTTTCTTGTTAGGGTGACCAGGAGGTAAAGGCCATCACGCCTGGAAATGAGTCAGCAGAACCTAGCTGTAGCACTGCAAAAAAAGCCGATGTGGAACCTGACAAGTTTGAGCTTCCCTCAGAATCAGATGAGGAGTACATGGTGGTGGAGGAAGCAGACTCCTCAGGTGTGAGCCGTATGAAGAAGAGCGGGCTGACTCGAATTGAGAGCTTTAAGGCCACCTTCTCCAAGGAGAACATCAGCAAGACTCGGGAGAACATTGGAAGCAGGGTCAACAAGTTAGGTGAGCGCATTGTGACAGCTGAAAGGCGTGAGAAGATCCGACAATCTGGTGAGAGGCTGAAGCAGTCAGGTGAGAGGCTGAAGGAGAGTATTGCCAAGAATGTCCCAGCCAAACTCAACCTGAAGAAGGAGAGAACTGTCGCAGAGGGCCAGGAAGGAGCAGAGGGTGCCAGTGAAGAACCTATTCCCATCCCTCCTCCAAAGGGCCGCAAAGGAATGCCAGATGCCAAGAACACTGCTGTCCCTGAGAGCAAGGGGCAGGAGTCGGAGGTGCTGATGTATGACATGAAGCAGTTATCATAGACTGGATGGAAGAAACCTATTTTCAAGAACAGAGACAGCCAAGTAGCAAAGAATTTGAGAGAACTTGGTGTTCAAATGAGAATGAAGTATTAGACTGTCAGCAGGGACATGTTTCCCTGCAGAGCCGATATTGATGAGCATCAAACAGGTGTGGTTTTGTATGTTATGGATCTTTTCTAAGAAATTTTGTTTGTGTTCCTGAATGCCTTCATTTAACCCAAAATAATTAGCCTGCTTCTGAAATGTAGGTCAGTAGTCATCTTTAAAGGTTTTTCATTTGTGTGTTTGGTTTTGAAATGTTTGGGGTAAAAAATGTGAAAAATGAAGTCTGTTCTTGATGCAGAGGAGACATAAACATCCAGAAATGAACCTCACCAAGATGAACTCCGGCCTCATCATGGCCAGTGAATTCAACTGAAGTTGTAGAAGTCTGGAAATGTTTTCTTTAAAAGGAAGTGGAGGTGCTAAATGGAAAAAGTTACACCAGGTATACCAGTAAATGTTTGAAATGCTTTAGAGAAATGTGTGTATTGCATTAAGATAATCAGTACTGTAGCTTTTAGGTAAAAAAGACAGTAAATATTAAAACATGATTAAATTTAATTACAATGTTTTACATATATATTTTTTTTCAAAGGCTTTTATCTGTGCTGCAAGACACTGGTAATATGGAGGAGAGTATTTGAAACAGAAAAAAATGTGTTTCTTAACATGAGTCATATACTGAATCAAAGAAGTGAGCTAGAATATATCATTACACACACACGGCCTAAATTATTAGCTGATTAAGGTTAAAGCTTAATGTTAAAGCTTTGGCAATTTAGGGTTTCAATTGTAACAGGAAATTTCCTTCTTCACAGTGTGGCCTTGAGTGGGTTGACCACACAGTGCACAGATGTATGGTTAAATCCAGTGTTCTTGGCACCACTATGCTCACCACTGTGCTCTTTGTGCACCAGAAGAAATAAATAAAATAATAAAAACACAATTTTTCTAAATTTTAAATCCCTTTCAACGAGAAGGAGAACTATTTACATTTAAATATCTGTCTACTAGTTTGTTCTGTTTTTTGGTCTGCCCATACTCAGGGGCCTGGAGTCCCCAATTGTCTGGTCTCCAGACAATTTCTTGCAGATCTGTTAACATTTACAAAACAAACATAATCAAAGAATAGAATAGTCCTTTTATTGTCATTGCAACATATTGAATGTGAGTAAACCCATTACACAATCCTGAGGATTGTGTAATGTTTTGTTTAACCGGTGACATATAAATGTTTGGTCACTGTGGGGCGCTGTGGTCTAATATTGATGAGTTGATTTAAGTGAAGAAGACGTCAACCAACTTTCTCTTCCTGTTTTGTCAATCAATGTCAGTGTCCTAAATAAACACTCCATGCCCAACTAAGATAAAATCTCTATCCATCATATCTCTCCCAAACGCATCGTGCTGCGACTAATACAGACGAAGTAAAACTCAACACAACATGTAACGTACAACAAAATTTAAAAAGTGTCAGTCAGTGCATCATTATGCTAAAACTATAATAAATACAAAAAAGAAAAAAAATACAATAATAAGACACTGCAGTAATAAAACACAGCCATTCACTATGTCTTTATTATGGCACGCTCCCATCACTCTTAGAGATTATTGTATTTTTTTTTTTATGGCGTCGAGGGTGAAAGAAGATTTACATATCTTGTTTCTTATGTTGTTGTCCTTTGTGATTCTGTATGTATGACCCAATAAAGTTATGTAATTGTATACTTTAAGCAATTCTTAAAGTAAGAATTTCTGTATTAGTCTTCCAAACGTGGACGTGATCTGTGCGCGCTAGTCCTCAACGTAATATATAAATGCTATATAAATAAAATAGAATAGAATAGAATTGAATGTTCTCTGCTTCTGCAGTGAGGAATGCTTTTCTCAGCAGCTGTGGCGATGGCAGCTCTCTCCGTGGTGGGGGGATTTGAAACTGGGAGCTCAAGTCCTGAAAATTTTTTTGTTAAGAGAGCCTTAACAGGTGATGGGAACAGTTATTTCCAGTCATCCATTTTTATTTGGCATTATTTGAACGCTCTAACTTTTTGTCCATGAGACAGAAGTGTGTGATGAGATTGTGTGTGGTAGCAATAATGGTTTGTGTTTAGTCATTTCATCAGTATTCTCAGTACAGCAGTGATGGGTCCGGCAACACCGATGCGTCGGCGCATGCGTCGAGCTCATTGAGCGAAACCCCGTGTCCGTGCGCGTATCGCTTAAGAAAGTGACATGACCGATGCAGGAACCGTTTCGAACTGACGCGACAAACTGTGTTTCTAAGGTCCCAGATCCTATGAGATACCGGGACAACCAAAAGACAATCTATCCAAACCTCTTCCGGCTTTCCTCACAATTTCTCTGCACTCCAGCCTCATCTGTGCCGTGTGAGCGGGTGTTTTCTACACCTGGAGAAGTTGTATCAAAAAAGCGTAACAGACTCAATTTCAAAACATTAGAAAAACTTAATTTTTTTAAAATAAAAATTCATAAAAGAAAAAAAGAAAACCCATCCCAGTCCACAAGCATCCTCATTCACAACAAGTTCACATAGATTTTCACGTTATGATACATGTTCACATTATTTGACTGAATCTAAAAATAAGATATTTTAAATTTAAATGAAGATATGAAATAATACAATATAAAATACAATGACTTAAATTACATTAGTCAAGCTTCAAAATAAGCAGGGCGAAGGAAAGTCATTGCAGCGGAACTATTCCTCGGAAGCAGAGGAGCCACAGGGACCATATAAAGTGGTGCACACTGCGGCCCACATCAGCCTAGAAGCAGGGACACAAGGGTGAGCAGTAAATGTTCGTAGCTGATCAAGGATATCTGTGAAATAGAACTTGGTTGTGCAGAGCTCGGAAAAATCCACAAGCAAGCAGAGAGGCAGCCGGTAAGACCAAAGAACCAAAACGTCATGATTGTGACAGAACTCTATTGTTCCTGGACTGGCTGCATCAAGTGCTAACATTAGCTTAGCCACTTGATCATAAAATTTATGCTCCTACCTTATGCTTCTTTCAGTTCATGTTAAGCTGTATTGTGTCAACAGTTGTCATTGGTTAACATTAATTGATTTATTGATTTGAGACATTTATTTTCATACAATATTGGTTGTTATTTTTAACTGTAGTTTGTATGAATGGAAAAATACTGAATGAAAATACTTATAAATACCCTGTTTAGATAGATTACTATAATAATTATAAGTGATTGAAACAACAATGTTCTGTAAAGTAACGATAATTGTATTGATTATTTTGTAATTTAATTAATCTTTCTTTAGTTTGGTTTGGGTAATAATTATAATTCATGATGTATGCTTGTTTAAGGTTTTTACCTGCAAAATGACCTGCAACGGACGATTGTCTCTTTGAACATCAAATTAAATGGAAGAAAAGGAAGAAAACTGTCACTGGTCATTGAGTAAAGCCCAGCTGGTCACTGTGAGGATGAATCCATCCCTTTCAAGTGGGGAAGTGCACAAGTTAAGCCAGAACTTGACATATATACTAGGTCATCAGATCAGTGTCAGTTGAGTCTGTCACCTAGGTTGCCTGTAGGGATTTTTAAGGTCCAGCAGGGGTCAGTATTTAGTGACAGTATCGACACTATCAATACATGTCTGTGTAGATTCTCAATCATCCAGGTCATGGTTATCCAAAGTAGATTTCTCTGTGTCAACTGGACTGAAAGGTTTCCTTGAAAACGTTTCGCCCTCTCTCCAGAGAGCTTCTTCAGTTCTAAGTTTGCTGGGGCAGAGCTTGAAAATTTTCAAGCTCTGCCCCAGCAAAGCTCTGCCCCAGCAAACTTAGAACTGAAGAAGCTCTCTGGAGAGAGGGCGAAACGTTTTCAAGGAAACCTTTCAGTCCAGTTGACACAGAGAAATCTACTTTGGATAACACTATCAATACAGTTTGGCAAGGTGACGAAACGCTTCAAACGCTAACCCTAACCCTCATCTACCCATAAATCTGAACTGAATGATCCATATTAGTCTTTGCGTCAAAATGCAAATTTCAGAAGATCATAGTTCGCAGATCGATCAGACAGATCAAAAACGAGATCAAAGGAGCTTTTGATGTTTCCTAACCCTAGGCCCAACAGGTTTGATGTAAAGCTACATACGGAGTTACAAGTATGTAGCTGGGACCTGCCCTTCAAGTACGCAGCCACAGCTCCTGATCAACCAGAAGACCCAACTGGTAGGAATCAGAATCAGAAAGGTGTTTATTGTCATTGTCAATGAACAGAATTCACAGACTAGGAACTTGCTTCGGCATAAGGTGCAACATAAAACAGAATCTAAAATATAGTCTCTTGAAATAAATACACAAATATACAAAATCTGAACAGGAAGCAACTATGTTTGAGTTTAGTCAAGATTAGCTAAGACTGTATTTCCATTTAACTGAATAATTAATGGTCATACTGATGTAGTCTCTGTTGGTAGTAAAATTCATCCTATTGGTAGTAATATACTTGTTCTATTAGTAGTAATGTTCAGTAGAAGAGTTTATTTCCTACTTGCTGTATAAACTGATGATTGCCTTATCTGTTCAAGATTGGCTACTATCTAATGTTTCTATCAAGTGTTATGCATGCAAATCAGATACAGATGTATACAAAATGTATGTTCTGTTTATCCCTTCCTATTCCTAAGCTATTACTCAGTGAAATTGGTGGACGAGAGGAAACGAGTTGTCCTTTACGTCCTTTACATCCTTACATCCTTTACATCCCAACATTTGATCAGTTTTTCAAGTTTGGGCACAGCTGTGGTCACAAAAAACTCACATAACACATTGACACCTACATGTTTAAGAAGAAAAGTCCTTACAGTGACTCTCTTGGAGCTGTCGCCACACTTTGGTCATTGTGTTGCCCTCAGTGCAATCCCTCATCAGTCGGATCACCCGCTTGTCCATACCACGCCTGAAATTAGAGAATGAATCAGGATCAAAGATAAGTAACCCGTGTTCCTTAAAAAAAAAACAAAAGAAAAAAAAGAAAATTGAAATGAAGCGGAGACTGACCGTAATGTTAATCCAGCTGGAAACATGGCTCTGTGTGCTGGACTGAGCTGGTTTACAATGTTCTCTTCCCATGACGTGAAGTGGCCAATGGAGTGGTCCTCAGTCTCTGCAGCAGCTTTTCTGCATGCATTACAAGCCAGGACCTCAGCCAACATGAATTACCAGCCAGATATGTGGCAGATCTGTCTGACAGTTTTTGAGTAGCCGCAGCGGTACACAAAATCATTCTTACTCTCGCGTGCTGGGCACTCAGGTCTGGGACAGCAAAGGCTGTAGAATAGAATAGAATAGACTTTATTCATCCAACAGTGGGGAAATTCTTTTGTCTACAGCAGCAAAGGGGGGGTACGACAAAAACAGAACAGCGGTATGGGAGTAAAAAACAAGTTGAATAAAAAGAAAAAAAATATATATTAATATTAATGTAAGAAAATATTGCACAAGTAAAATAAAATTGCACAACAATTATATACAATTATATACAAAGACCAGTGAATACCAGTGAATAGTGAACAACACAACAACAAGTGAACAAAGACAGCCCTGTGTGGGTACATAAATACGTGTCACTATAGTATTGTGTTGTACAGTCTGATGGCTGTGGGGAGAAATGACCTGCGGTAGCGCTCCTTCCTGCACTGGGGGTGTAACAGTCTAGTGCTGAAGGAGCTGGACAGGGCCTCTACCGTGTGGTGCAAGGGGTGGTGGGGGGGGTTCTCCATAATGAATGTTAATTTGGACAACATCCTTCTGTCCGCCACCTCCTCGATGGACTCCAGGGTGCAGCCCAGGACAGAGCCAGCTTTTCTAACCAGTTTGTTTAGTCTCTTCCTATCTCTGCCTGTACTGCCCCCCGCCCAGCACACAACTCCATAAAGGACTACTGTAACGCCACATACCTACAGGTCTCCAGAAAAAAACCTGGCTGTGAAAGGAGGAGTCTAGTGATGGGACTGGGGGATTAAACCACATCCTGTCATCCTTCAGGACTTTCCTCCACTTCATCTGGCCATGCTTGTCCTGAAAAGATGCTGCCCTTTGGAAGAGTCCATTTTTTTCATCCTCTTTTAGCCACTTCATGTCTGCTTCAGGGAGTCCATTGGGACCAGATTCCCACATTTTATGCCAGCCCTCATATATCACCTGGTAACAAAGACATAACGTTATCTAACACACACACAGCGTACTCAGACTTGAACTATTTCTTGATGTATTACCTCAGATTGTGCTACTTTTACTGCTGCTGATGTCACAGTGCTTTCACGTGGTTGAAATGCTGCATCCATTGTCCTCCCTGGCTGAAGACCAGGAGCTGGAATAGGAAGCTGGAAAATAACCAGCATGTTAGTTGGAGCTGCAAGAGTCACCCAAATGTGACAGATAGGCGTCATGTCTGAACTGTGGCCATACAGGCGATGGTGAAGCGGCGTCTCTGTGTTGCCTCCCCGAAGGACCTGGCTGGCCCTCTTCAGCTCCTCTTTTTCTGTCTCCTTTTTCTCCAGCTGCATGAATGAGGACAAACACTTAAGTCAGCATAAATCATTTAAAATGTCAACTGGACTCCGAGTAGCTTCAGTCCTACATGCACCTTGTCTTTCAAACGTAGCAAGAGCGTCGAGTACGGCGTCATCATCACCCTGAAGGACATGCTCTGATGCTGATGAGCACGAGGTGGAAGTTGCCGTGGGAGTGACCACTTTCTGTTGAGGTTTCTGTGAAATACAGGTGAATATCAGAGTTCAGATGCTAATAAAATACAGTTCATTATAGTTCAAATGTTAAAATACAGTGAATTATAGTTCAAATGCTAATTGTACACATTGTTGCATATGTTTGTCTCAACCCACCTCTCTCTCAAGAATGTATTGCCAGAATCTTTTCAGGGACTTGGTGTAAATGTCTTTCTCATTCATGACCAGCCATTGCCTGGCAGAGCGGTGCGCCTCCTGGCCATCTTCCTGTCGTGGTCATACCCAGCTTGAGGGTCCACCTGAAGTTGTCTGTGTAGGCTGTACCACTGCAACATCTCCAGAACTGTGAATGACTTAAACCGCCCTTGTCCATAAATGGCCCTGTCTACATTCATCTCTAGATGGCAGGAGACGGGTAAGAAGAGCTAGACATTTTCAAGGAGGTAACCCTTAACCCACTCATCATTAATAGGTCCTCTCTCTGGATGTTTTTTTTCTTTTATGTGGCGATCAAGAACACTGAAACATTACATAGCATCATTAATTTATGGGATAAATAACAATGACCAAATATATATTATTTTTAGAGCAGCACACTTACTATTTAATGTAGCCCGCATCGTTTTCCATCAGCCAGTGGAAGCGTTTGCTGTTGTACTTCCCAAAAGTGAGAATTAGCAGACCCAGTCACTGTACCTTTGTTGGATTTTGTGTGAGTAGGTGACATCTCCTTCTAGCTGAAGACACAAATGGTAGTTTATTTAATGCCAAGCACATGTTTGCACAGGATTGGGACCCAAAACTGGAGCCCAAGACAAGCCATTACCTTCCTCACAGGCAGTGTTACGACATTGCAACCTGTTGTCTGCCATGGGTTGTTGTGGTTTAGAAAGGTGTGCCCTGGCCTCTTGTGATGCCTTCAGAAGGCATTGTTGCCTATCATGTGGTACACTGCTGTCCGCAGCACATAAAGTTGGCATTAATGGATCCATTGTGAAACCTTGGTCTGAAGTAAAAAAAAAAAAAAAAAGTAAAGCACCAATCTTATTTTTTTGTTATTACTATTAATAGGTATTTTAATATCAGTACAATATTAGTACAACATACTAATAAGACGTAAAATGACAATTTTACAGCCCGTTTTTTAAATTGAGCTAGAATGCTCGTTAAATAGCATAGCTAACGGTTTTTAGCCAGCGATTTTTAGCAATGCTTGTTAAGTATCATATTAAAAATATATACAACACTTTCAGCATGCGAGGATTTATATCTGATGTTACGTTAACGTCGTACTACGCTTACGTTTAAAACACTGTTGCAGTGCAAACAATCTTGCTTAAGCTCTTACTTAAGCTTAGCGTGTGACTGCTGGGTCAGGTAGCCCGCCTCCCTTTACTCTGGACCAAAGAGACGACTTAACCGTCTACAGTTTACGCGACAACCGTAACCTTTGGACAAATCAGAAGGCTCAATTGTCTCAACCGCCGTCTACGGTGCACGCTGCTCCGACTGAGATCTGCGAGCTCCCCAAATGTGGGAATCTCGACTGCATAATTTCTGGTAGTGGGGGACTGCGTTCGCGCTCTCCCTTGACAAGCTGTTTGAAAGTAATATTGCATTGTGCAAATATCTTTAGGTTGGGTGTTGTGTTGCTTGAGGTCTATTTTGAACACAATACTAGTGTTGTTAATGTGTAATTTTAGATATTCCACTCCACTATCTCTCTCACACACACACATGTGTATATATATATATATATTACACACACTCAAAAATTTGGAATTCTTCCAGAAATGTAATAAACTGTTAAAAGTAAATTTACAATCTTTACAATCTCAAACAACGGGTTAGGTTTAGGTTAGGTAGATCTCTGCGTGCAGCTGGACTTGTTTAGGTTTCCTTGAAGATGTTTTGCTTCCTTTCCAGAAGGCTCTGATGTATTAGTTAATTAACTCATTAAACTAAATAATCATGCAGTATAATTTGATATGTTAAAACTATTAAAGTTAGGGATTAAGAATTCTGCTGTGCAAAGATGTACTTTAGATCAAAAAGGCCTGCAGGTTTTTAATCTTCTCTGTAGACTGTAATGGTTCTGTGGTCAGAGAAGGTGGAGTGGCTGATGAGGAATTTATTGAAGTTATTTCTCAATCTCTGCTGGAAAGGAGAACATAGTCACCAGGGGGTCATGGAGGAGGCAGAAAGGCCTGATCCTCAGGAACTCTAAGCGTCATTCTTCTAAAGGAACGTGATGGCCCTCTAGTGGAGAGATGGTGGAATAGCGTCCTGGTGGCCTCCATGAATGACCTCTGCTGGGGACAAATTCTGTGGAATCTCAATAGTTGTGAGTTCAGCAGGCCTTTAAAGATGTGCTTCGATTGGAAACTGTATTGATGTAATAATCTATGCAGATCAGTGTCTGAAGAAAATCTCCAGTTCATGTTAGGGTGAAAGAAAACTGATCTTTGTCTGTGACAATGAGATATAAGGCTAATCCATCGTCCCTCATTCAGGAGTCACCTCCACACACCTACCATAATTATTACTGGAAAAATAAAAATAGGCCAGGTCAATATGGAGATGAATTTTAGGTCAAAATTGAATTCCGAATCAGGGTTAGGATGATAAAAGTTGCCCAGATAGCAGACACATTTGGGCCTAATCTGAGCCGAATTTGGCTCTTACGGCTCAGTTATGGTTGGCAAGTGTTAAGTGGGCCAAGTGTGGCCCAAATGTCAATGGCCGGGCCTGACCTGGGTTGCGTGGGACAAACTTGGCCAGAATGGGGGTTTGTCCCACGCAAGTTATCTTGGAGAAAGGTAGCCTTAATATGACAAACTGGGTGTGATCCTCAGTTCAATGTGATGTTAAAGTCAGTCATCACTAACTGGCTGGAACATGATACATGATCAAAATTAATTTAAAATCAGAATACAAGGTTTAACTTGTAGCATTTTCACAACTTCAGCACAATTAGTGTGGAAAAGACGTGAAGAAGCCTGTGCAGGCAGGCTGGAACGGGTGGAGAAAAGTGTCAGGTGTGATGGAAAAGTTTTAGATAAAATGAATGGAAAGGTGTACAAAAGTGTGGTGAGAGCAGCGATGATGTTTGGTCTAGAGACAGTGCCACTGAGGAAAAGACAAGGCAGAGCTGGAGGTAGCAGAGATGAAGATGCAGAGGTTCTCTTTGGGAGTGACCAGGATGGACAGGATCAGGAATGAGGACATCAGAGGGACAGCACATGTTAGAGGTTCTGGAGATAAAGTCAGAGAGGCCAGACTGAGATGGGTCGGACATGTCCAGAGGAGAGAGAGTGAATATATTGGTAGAAGGATGCTGAGTTTGGAACTGCCAGGCAGTTCCAGGCAGGTGGCCTAGAGGAAGACCAAAGAGGAGGTTTATAGATGTAGTGAAAGAGGACATGAAGGTAGTTGGTGTGAGAGAAGAGGATGCAGAAGACAGATGATGGATAGGTTAGATGGAGGCAACTGATTGGCTGTGGCGACCCCTGAAGGGAAAAGTTGAAAGGAAAAGAAGAAGAAGGTCTGACCAACTTTCATTTTAAAGAGTGCTGGATTTGGGTCCAAAATACACCCTTCACAGACTTTAAATACTGTGAGAAAATGTCAGTTCAGGGAGAATTATTGAGAGGAATTATTAATCCTAATATCACCTGTTCTAACAGTAGTGTTAAAGGTAATATCTGTGTGTGTCAAGTTGTGAGTTTTTTGCGACCACAGCTGTGCCCAACCTTGAAAAACTGCTTGATCAACGTTGAAGGATGCAAGGGACAACTCGTTTCCTCTCGTCCACCAATTTAATCGAGTAAAAGATTAGGAATAGGAAGGAAAAGGTTGATAACCTTGGAGATAAACGGAACATAGATTTTGTATATATTCGTATCTGATTTGCATGCATAACACTTGTTTGTTAAAACATTAGATAATAGCCAATATTGAACAGTTAATGTGATCATCAGTTTATACAGCAAGTAGGAAATGAACTCCTCTACCGAACATTACTACTATTAGAACTTTTTACTATGACTTTAATTCAGTATGACTGTTTGATAATGAAGTATTGAGGTTTAGTATTAATCTTTGGTTAAGCTCAATCATACAAAGTTATTTCATACCAGTTGCATCTTCTGGTTGATCAGGGGCTGTGGTTGTGTTTGAAAGGCTGGTCTATTCTTATATTATTGCAATGCAGCGAGTAAAGTTGCTTTACATCAAACCTCCTTGTCCTTTGGTTATGTTACCTTAAAGGCTCCTTTGATCCCATTTTTGATCAGCCCGATTAATCTGTGTCTTTTGATCTTCAGATCCTGAATTCTGGGTTTTGACGCAACAGTGTGCTAGCCGTATCCGTATCAGATGATTAGACAACAGTTCCTAGAATCACTGTGGCTGAGTAGTCCAGTTTTTGCAGCTGCTGGCAGTCCTCATTTCTTCATCATCTTTTTCTGCAGCATCATGGATACTGTTGAGAAGGGAGGGATGCTGGCAGTGTTTTCCAAGACACAGATCAAGGTACCTTTTGAATAGACTGTGCTTGTAGTAGTTACAGTCTCTCTTACTTTCTCTGATGATTACATGTTCACCTTTTACTCTTTGGTTTCAGAGCTTACATGATGATCTCATGCAGACTGAATTTTAGTCACCAACAGGTATGAAAATGTCATCAGTCGTTTGTGTGTGTGTTCACTGAACGATAACTTTAAAAAGGTGAATTTGTTTATAATTGTACTTTTCTTTTCGATAGACCTTTGAGCTCCTGAGGGTAATTGGGGAGGCCACAGGCATTGGGGGAAAAAATAGAGAGGAGATATAAGACTCCTGGATTTTGTCTTTGTGATGCCCCCAGAGGTAAGAAGGTCAATCTAGCTTGCTTGGGAAATGGAAGGAAATTATTGGGTGGTCAATTTTATTCCTCTGGAAAACACAAAAACAAGAGTGCAGCCTTTACAGCATCACAAGGTCAGATTGGATCATGTAACTGTTTTTCAGATCTTTATCAAAATTCTTCAAGAAGGCGTGACGAGGCTGACGGCAGAGGTAACAATGGCCAGTGGCAGCCTTGGTTA
>CM027081.1:123761-245382 GCA_015343265.1 Pao palembangensis
TTCCCCCCGGGACTAAGTCCATGGGGGGGATTCATTTTCCCTAACCTAACCCTAACCCTAACCCTAACCCCCTAACCCTAACCCTAACCCCTAACCCTAACCCTAACAGTATAGGCAGGTGCCGACAGCGGACCCTGAGTTTGCCATAGGCCAAAGTCCGTACAGCACGAAGGCCTGGAGACGGAAAACCTGCAAAGAGAGAGAGAAAGAGAGAGAGAGAGAAGGGGGGGGAGACACACAGAACGACAAGAAAGACTGGACCCAGATAATCCCGGTGAAAATAAAAGGAGGAGAAAGAAGAAGAAAAGGAGGAGAGGACGTGAGGGAGTAGTTGGTGTTGAGGAAGTGGGGAACTGCTCAGTGGATCATGTGTTTGTCCCCAGCAGCGTAGCCTATAGCAGCATAGCTGTGCTAAAAATTGAAGAATAAGAGTCTGATGAGCCTATTCTAGCTATAACTGTGAAAACTGACTAAACTAGATCTGTCAGCCCTACACACTTGGTTTGAGGCTAGCTATATGCTTTAGTGAACAGAAAGGTTTTAAGTTTGATCTTAAAGGCAGACGTGGTGTCTGCCTCTTGGACCCAGGTTGGTAACTGGTTCCACAGTAAAGCTGCCCGATAGCTAAAAGCTCATCCTCCCAGTCTGCTTTGATGAATTCTAGGAACTACAAGTAAACCTGCACTCTGTGATCTGAGTGTTCTTTTAGGTATATACGGAACTATGAGATCCTGCAGGTATGATGGAGATAGTCCATTTAGAGCTTTATATGTTAGAAGGAGAATCTTAAAGTCTATTCTAAATTTCACTGGAAGCCAGTGAAGAGAAGCTAAAACTGGAGAGATATGCTCCCTGGTGCTGATTCCTGTCAGAACTCTGGCTGCAGCGTTCTGTATCAGCTGCAGGTTTTTAATGGAATAATTTGGACATCCTGACAGTAATGAGTTGCAGTAGTCCAGTCTAGAGGTAACAAAAGCATGGACCAGTTTTTCAGCATCACTTTGTGACAGGATGCTCCTGATCTTGGCAATATTACAGAGGTGAAAGAAAGCGGTCCTAGAAACCTGTTTAATACTACTACCACACTAATTGTGCTGAAGTTGTGAAAATGCTACAAGTTAAACCTTGTATTCTGATTTTAAATTAATTTTGATCATGTATCATGTTCCAGCCAGTTAGTGATGACTGACTTTAACATCACATTGAACTGAGGATCACACCCAGTTTGTCACATTAAGGCTACCTTTCTCCAAGATAACTTTCAAACCCCCATTCTGGCCAAGTTTGTCCCACGCAACCCAGGTCAGGCCCAGCCATTGACATTTGGGCCACACTTGGCCCACTTAACACTTGCCAACCATAACTGAGCCGTAAGAGCCAAATTTGGCTCAGATTAGGCCCAAATGTGTCTGCTATCTGGGCAACTTTTATCATCCTAACCCTGATTCGGAATTCAATTTTGACCTAAAATTCATCTCCACATTGATCTGGCTTATTTTTATTTTTCCAGTAATAATTATGGGAGGTGTGTGGAGGTGACTCTTGAATGAGGGACGATGGATTAGCCTTATATCTCTTTGTCACAAAGATCAGTTTTCTTTCACCCTAACATGAACTGGAGATTTTCTTCAGACAATGATCTGCATAGATTACTACATCAATACAGTTTCCAATCGAAGCACATCTTTAAAGGCCTGCTGAACTCACAACTATTGAGATTCCACAGAATTTGTCCTCAGCAGAGGTCATTCATGGAGGCCACCAGGACGCTATTCCAACATCTCTCCACTAGAGGGCCATCACGTTCCTTTAGAAGAATGACGCTTAGAGTTCCTGAGGATCAGGCCTTTCTGCCTCCTCCATGACCCCCTGGTGGCTATGTTCTCCTTTCCAGCAGAGATTGAGAAATAACCTCAATAAATTCCTCATCAGCCACTCCACCTTCTCTGACCACAGAACCATTACAGTCTACAGAAAAGATTAAAAACCTGCAGGCCTTTTTGATCTAAAGTACATCTTTGCACAGCAGAATTCTTAATCCCTAACTTTAATAGTTTTAACATATCAAATTATACTGCATGATTATTTAGTTTAATGAGTTAATTAATACATCAGAGCCTTCTGGAAAGGAAGCAAAACATCTTCAAGGAAACCTAAACAAGTCCAGCTGCACGCAGAGATCTACCTAACCTATTCGAACTTCGAATCCCCCACATACGTATTTTGACTTAAGCGAACTTAAACATTACAAATTTACCTTTGCTTACGACAACAACTTCGCAATGTCTTTATTTGAAATTCAACCGAGTAATAACGGTATGGTTTTAAACAAATTATTAACAAATGTTGGGCATAAGGCTATTTTCAGTCTTCTCCCGTTGCAACGCTCGTACTTTGTTAGCATGTCCGTAGGCCTAGCCGTAGATCTTATGCTAACACATAAAAGCGAAAATAACTTATTTGGCACTTTCTTACGACTATCATATTTTATGACATTTCATACATTCAAACAGCACCGAGTTACAAATCTAAAAGACGCCATCTCGAAACATTTTAAGAGACCTGTTTACTCACCTGGCCGCTCGGCGATCCAATGGCGTCATGTCGTTCCTGACGCAAAAACTTCCCACCCACCAGTGGGGCGTTGCTGCGTAAATGTGAATTAGTTTCATCTTTTTCCTTTTTCCTGGTATACGGAGAATTATCATCACATCACGTCCGTCGGCTTATAACAAAATGGAACGGTGTTTCGGAAAGCGTCAACTGAAACAAAACGAAAGATCATAAAAGAAAGCGAAGAGCAAATGTCAAAAATTATATAGTTTAACAAAAAAATATGTTTAACATGACACGCTTGCGATGTTACGTTTTGTTACTTATTAATTGCATTTTCCAGAAGTAATGATGTAATGGCCTCAAAAATGAAAATTTGAATTGGATCTTCATTATAAATGTAGCCTATATAAGAAGACCATGGGCACAGGAAAAACATTTCATGTACGTCAAGGACGAATGTTAGAACGTTTGTCACAAGGATGAAATGATATGGAAATAGCATTTTCTTGTCAATGTCTTTATTAAAAAAGCGAACCTTTGCTTTAAACAAATATTACTGTTAACATTTTAATCGTAAAAATTGCAAGTTGTGTAGTATGCAGGCGAATATGCCGGTTGTTCGTCTTTCAGATCTTGATACGCGGCTGTATTTACATAAGGCCGGTAGAGGGCAGCAACACACCAAATTTCTTCCAAACTGCCGAACTATAACACGAGGAAGACGTACGAGGACCCTGAAATAAAATGCATGGATAAAACAGTAAGACAAGACTGATGTCTTTTGTTGCATTTTACCCATTGTGAATCCTCTACGTCACTGTCAAGAAGTTTCCACAAGTTGAGACCTTGGGGGAGGAAACAAAACAATTAAAAAAAAAAAAAAAAAAAGTGTATCTTATGATGATTTACAACATCTGATTTTAATTAAATACTCCTCTTTTAATTCTAACCAACCCAAAAATGGGTGTTACTGTCAGGTGGAAATACCAGTTGCAGCATAAAGCAAAGACATTTTTATAATAATGAGGACAATGAAAAGATATATTGCAATTGGAGACAATCACACTGTACATTTATTTTCAAAATTACATTTCAAAAAGCCACAGGAGGAAATTGAGCCGTGAAACAGAAGACAAGTTAAAAACAGGGAAGAGTAATAGAAGGCTAATCATGGAGATGTGTACACAGTGCCTCCTTTATGTTATTGGCATATAGAAGATAACTATCAGGTGGGATCTTAAGGCTTCTATTACTGCAGGATAACATTCAGTACAAGTGCAAACTCCGTGAATGGCATGAACAGGTGGGTTTTCTTTTTCCTTTCATCACTCGAGTGTACCTCAACTTTCACTATTATCCAGAATGTATATTTTCACCAGTGCAGGAGGCTTGTGATGCGTCATAGTCTATGATGAGCTGTTTGATGTAGGACAATTTCTCATGGAGATACTTGCAGCGTTTCTTCTCTTCCCGATAGCCCGGGAACTTCTGTGGAGGGACCCAAAATATATTTATTACTTTAAACAAAATCCCATTTTCTGCATAAAAAGTATATCGTTTAATTTGATTAAAAATATGGTGGTTCTCAAACCTCAGTCTCTTTTCACAAATGCATACGTTTGTTGTATAAAATGCATGATTCATGTGCAATTTACAAGCAATAACTTACCTTTTGATACTTGCTGTACTTTTCTAGTATTTGGTCTTCCATTATCTAGAAAATGCAAAAATCCAGGTATGAGTATCATTTAAACTGGAAGAAATGATACAGTGGCATTTACCAGACCTCAGTGTACCTTATATTCTGCTGTGCCGGGGGACAAGCTTTTTATTTTTGATCCCAGCTGAACAAACATGTGAGTTATGGTAGCGATCCTGGAGTGAAGATCTTTGTATTCATCGTACTCTGAGGAGAAATCCTCCTGGTAGCTCTGTCGTTGCTCCAAACTCATGATTGGGCCGTACATGCTTCATGGAAAAATGAAAATGGTGAAAATATGGCGCTGGTTCAAAGCCTCACAGCCAGCACAGGTCTGCAGAACCAGAGCCTGACAGATGGTGACAGCGCATGACCACTGTGTAATCTGTCATAAACGACGCCTGCAGCTATCAATAACTATTTGCCACACACACATTCATGCCTGGCAAGTCTGTTTAAAACATATTCAGACTCACAGAACATAATCCGGCTTCTCCTCTGCTGTACTTGAAATCTCTGAATCTGCAATAAAAGCAACAGATACAAACAAAAGACATTAGGTCGATTCAGTTAATGCACTTATGAAGCCGACTGTTAAGCAACACGCTTGTGTTTTGTTAGTGTTTTCACCCTGCCTCAAACTAGACTAGGTGAGAGCTTCTGGGTGTCAGGAGCACGTGTCAGCTTGGAGACCTAAAGCACTGCCGAGACGTTGTTGAGTCAATCTAAAATCCCGCAGGACTCTGAAGAGCAGGCTCCAGGGAGTGCACACAGACTTCAGATCATACTGCAAAACTACACCGTTCAGACAACTACAGCACTTCACCTGCAGCCATCAGCTCAAATTGTGTGCAGTTTATGATGGTGTTGATTGATAAGAGAAAAATCTTTACTTACTGTCAGTTTTGCTGGGTTTCTGTTTGAGCTTGCTTGTCTCCAACCATCCATCGCCATGGTCATGTGTTAACCAGTCTCGCTCCTTGTCTTTATGCTTTTTAGATTTCTTCTTCTTGCAGAGGATGGAGATGAGCGGCTGCTGTGGACAGTTCGGGTCACTCTGCGGCTCCACTTTGGTTTCTTGCTTTCTGCCCTCTGAAAAACCATTTGGAGCATTGTGGATGCCTATACGTGCATCTGCCTGTGGAAATTCAGTCTTTGAGGGTGAGCTGGCATTAACGGAAGGGGATGTGGCATTGTGGCTGTTGTGGCTCAGTAGTCCATTTTCTCCCAGCTGCTGTTGTGACCTCTTCTCTGCAAGTCTTTGTCTTTTCACAGCTAACCTTTCCAATGATTCAGAAGCCAACAGACGTTTCTGTGGAAAAGAAAAAGTGACAGTGTTTCAATGTTTCACTCCAAACAGAAATTATATAGTGTGTGTATGTGTGAGTGTGTGTGTGTGTGTATTAGCTAGAATAAACAACAATGTTTAAGAATACACATTAATGAATGTAAAAAAAAAAAAAAAAAAAAAAAACAAAACAGCCCTAACCCCTGCAGGATTGTTAACTGAGCTATGATTTCGATCGCCTGAGGTCTTCAGTACCGACAAGTTTGCTGGAAGATTCTTTGGCTGGGTATTGGCTGAGTTTGGAAGCAGCTTTCTGTTAAATATAGAGAACAAACAAATTCACAATTTCAGAAATCACTTCTTACCAAAGTCACCACATGTTAATGTAGATTTACAAGACATGCAGTTGAAAATGAGGTTAGTTCTCAGTGCTGATTGCAGAAAGACTGAATGAGTGTGGAGTCGAGAGGATGCTGCCTGCTTGGGGGTGTGGGGAATGATGAAAAAACCTTCAGAAAATGGGTTTTCAAAACACGTAGTTCGAACCTAAACTCAGAGTTGCTAAACTCAAATGTCAGAGTTTGGCAAACTCAGAGTTTAGGGTTTCAGAACATGTATTAAAAGTTGGTTTAATGAACTCTGAGTCACAGCTACCCCGAGTGACGCTCCTGCATGGGGATCTAAAAAGCCTTATCAATGGAACGCAGATAACGTGATTCACCACGGCAACAAGTAGAAAAAAACCCCTTGATCGTCACACTTCTCCCCGTTGGAGATGGAAGATTTCATGAAAATGTGCATATTTTCAAGGGAAAAAAAGATAATATTGCGGCAGCGGCAAAAGAGAGACGGTGTGGCTGGAAATTGCTGACCGAGTCCATGCGTGATTATTAACTGGAGAAAAAAAAAACAAAGTTTGTTCTTGTGTGTTCCACCCTTTTAACATTTCTATTCGAGATGTGTGTTTGAGCCACAGGAGCAACTCAACAGGTCACAGGTGCAACACAACAGGCACCAAACAGACTTGGCAGGAAAAAAAATATAGTTCAAACATGTCAGACCTGATTTAAATCCAAGCTATTGTGGTGGTGTTTAGCCTGTCCTCATTAAACATCCTTCACTTTTAACACTACAAGCGGGTTTAAAGTCGTTTGAGTACAAGAGTAATTTATGACAGCCCGACGGTTACCTTGGACACATGCTAACCGATTACTAAAAAAAAAACAAAAACAAAAAAAAAACAAAAAATAACAAATCACAACACAAAGAATTTGCTCTGAACTGAGAGCCATTCTGCTATATGAGCGAGGTGAGGGCTGAGAATGCTGTTAAACTATCGAGGGTGTAAACGCTCAAAGAAGTTCCCATCATGGCTTCATCAAACGTCTAACTGGGGTGGATCTTCCTCTCCCGGCAGTCTGCAGGCTTCAAGAGCAGCAGAAAGTCGGGCTTATTTGGAACCTGCTAGCGAGCAGGTTAGTTTCACAGAGTATATTACCCAGGTAAGTGACTCGGAGTTATGCTGAACCGGCTTTCTGAAACAAAAACCCTGAGTTTCCCTTAAATGACAACAAATTAACTCAGAGTTTTTGCTAAACCCGCTTTCTGAAACGGGCCCCTGGTTGGATAAAGACCCACCTGGCCAGCAGTTGGCCAATCAGCTGCCTCTCCTCTTCGCTGTAGTTCGGCCAGTCCTCCTGCACGAGCCTGTAGAAGTGATCCCGCAACACATAGCTGCCGTCTTTGGGATTCGCTTTTGCCACCTTCAAATGCATACAGGATGTCAAAGTGTATTCAAACAGTTGCTCACCCATCTCTATCTTCAATCATGGTGTCAAAGTAGCGGTATCATTCATTTAGAGTTGACCTACACAAAACAAGCAACAGGAGTAGGATGTGTACAACCAGCCAGTACCTATTCAAGACCACAAAGACCAAGGGAGTAAAACATCAAAATGGCACCTGCAGGAAACACGTGGCTCTCAGACGAGCAACAAAAAATGCTGTTAAAAGGCTGTTAAAGCAGCAAAACAGGAAACTATTGACAAGAAATAATCTATTTAGCTAAACCAGCAAGGATCTACAGTCTAGAGTGATAATCCCATAAGATGGATGCACAACAATATTTCAAGTCAAATTTAAAACAGTGCCACCATCAGGCTGTTGTTTCCAACAAATAGACATGGGAGATGTTGCCATGGAGGAATCCTTCTTTTCTAATGTGTGTGTTGAGTCAAACACAGCCTAAAGCTAGTTACACAAAGGCACCAAATCCATGTGTGCACCATCCACGTGTCAAGAATAAACCCTGGGAAACAAACACGGCCCTGATGACAATGCAAACATCACTCAGGAAGTGATCACCAACAGTCATGTAAACATTTCCAAATTACAGCAAGTGCTACTCTTTGTTTCCATGTAAGGAACTCATTATGTGATTAATAACAGCTTTATCTTGAGTCACCCTGTTGAATGGAAAAAGCAAGTAAGAAGTTCTATTATTAGTTTGGACACGCTGATAAACATGCTGCTTTGTCATCTTCTGAAATGACAGAGCAGAGATTTATTTGTGGGATTTCTGTGGTGTGTAAGGGCTTAGCATTGACACTGTAATAAACAGCACAGACGTGGGGGTCTTGGAGGGCACGAGTGTGCAATGGACTTTTATGGTTGCAATCAAATAATGAAGGACAAAATCTTAAAAAGTAGATGAACAGTTGATGAGTGTCAGTCTAAAATAAAGAGGTGTGTGTTGAGCAGGAGTTTGTGATGAGATGACAACTGGTCAGACTAGCAGAAAGGTTCTGGCGATGGGATAAAAAGCCTTGCAGGCCTGGGTAGATTCACTTGCACAGACTGTTAAAACACGGCAGTGTGAAGAGACTGAAGCACCATTGCTGCTACCTCCTCCAGGATGCCGCCCAGCCCGGCCTTGTCCCTCGGACTGGCTCTTTCTCGTTCCATCCACAGCAGCAGCTCAGGCTTCCTGTAGGCCTTCAGTGCCAGTAAGTGGATGATGCGCTCCCTGAAGGGCTTGTGGGTCGCCGTGGCGATGCAGCCATTCCTCCTGTTGTTGGCACTTTGCTTCTGGAAGCTGTTGTCTGATGTGCACAGTGGGACCAGCCTTCTGTGGACACCTTTAATTGAACACACAAATAAAGAACAAAACCATGTCACAGAAGTAGATTAAAAGGTAATAATCCCATCAAAATCTCAGTCCTTTCTGAAAATAAACCAGTGACTCTTTTCTAATCTTAGCCCTGATACCAGAAGCACATGGTCACCTCAGCCTGCAGCAACTTGCCTCCAGACAGAAAGTGACCACGGCTAACGTCGCTGCTCAGACAGCCGGGTCAGAGAGGAGCAGAGAAAGCCTAAGCCTAACCCCGCTGTATTGATCCCATCACATGTTAATCTGCACTTTTGCAGGTCAAAGAGTGGACTACACAGTTACATAACTCATAAAAGACAACCTAATGAAGTGTCAGATGCATTCCTGGTAGGCTTGGACATGCCTGACGGTGTGCAACTTGTGAACAGCAGTTACTTAATATTTCCTTGAGGGATTTTAAATATATAAGTCAGCTGAACAGCCAGTCCATCTTAAATTTGGTCAAAACCCCCTGGAGCTCCAGCTTTGGCAGAACAATCCAAAGTTTAGAGTACAAACCCCATTCCAGAAAAGTTGGGACAGGTAGCAATAAGAGGCCGGAAAAGTGAAATGTGCACAGAAGGAACAGCTGGAGGACCAATTTGCAACTGATTAGGTCAACTGGCAACATGCTTGGGTATAAAAAGAGCCTCTCAGAGCGGCAGTGTCTCTCAGAAGTCAAGATGGGCAGAGGATCACCACTTCCCCCAATGCTGAGGCAAAAAGTAGTGGAGCAATATCAGAAAGGAGTTTCTCAGAGAAAAAGAGTCTGAAGTTATCATCATCTACAGTCCATAATATCACCCAAAGATTCAGAGAATCTGGAACAATCTCTGTGCATAAGGGTCAAGGCCAGAAAACCATACTGGACGCCCGTGATTGTGGGGCCCTTAGACGCACTGCATCACACACAGGAATGCTGCTGTAATGGAAATCACAACATGGGCTCAGGAATACTTCCAGAAAACATTGCTGGTGAACACAATCCACCGTGCCATTCGCCATGATCCAGAGGCGCAGGCGTGTTCTCTGGGCCAAGGCTCATTTGAAATGGATTGTGGCAAAGTGGAAAACTGTTCTGTGGTCAGACAAATCAAAACTTGAAGTTCTTTTTGAAAACTGGGAGGCCATGTCATCCAAACTAAAGAGGACAAGGACAAGCGCTCAGGTCAGAAGACTACACCTCTGATGGTATGGGGCTGCTTGAGTGCATGTGGCGTGGGCAGCTTACACATCTGGAAAGGCCCCATCAGTGCTGAAAGGTAGATCCAATTTCTAGAACCACATATGCTCCCATCCAGACGTCGTCTCTTCCAGGGAAGACCTTGCCTTTTCCAACCTGACAGTGCCAGACCACATACTGCATCAATTACAACATCATGGCTGCGTACAAGAGGATCCCGTACTGAAATGGCCAGCCTGTAGTCCACACACAAACATGCACACACACGCACAACCACGCACGCACACAAGCACAACACACACAAACATGGACACACACACAAACACACACACACACAAACATGCACGCACACACACACACACACACACACACACACACACGCGAGCGCGACAAGTTACAGAATTATGCAGTGAATATTTACGCTTGCACACAGTTACTTTTTGATATTTTGATAAAGTGACCTGGATTTAAAGGCCTCAGCTGATTATAAATGCACATTTGATCTTTGGAAGTTCAAAGGTCAAAGTTCCTCCAGAATCTGGAACATCGCTGTAATTTAATCCTCTGCTGCTTAGCCCAAGTCCTGAAAATATCAATCCAATCTGTGCAGAACCTTTCATTTATTTTGGATTTAGACAGGCAGGCAGTCAGACAGGCAAACAGGTAGACAGGCAGACAGACAGGCAGGCAGTCAGACAGGCAGACAGACAGGCAAACAGGTAGACAGGCAGATACACAGGCAGGCAGACAGACAGACAGACAGACAGGCAGACAGACAGGCGTCCACTGTCACATAACTTCAATACATAAAAGCCATTATGATAAAAAGGAGGGAGATGTTTTTACTCCTAAAACTCTTCAAAGTCATCAAAGCACAAGCTTCACATCTCACATTCAGTTTAAAACAGCAAATAAATATTGTACTTTCACACATGCTCTTGTATTCCTGTTAGTTTTTACGTCGTCTTATTGTATCCACGGTTAGTCTGAGAGCTCAGATATAAATGTGGCCCTTCCCTTCAGCAGCCTTTGATCCTTGGACATTATTCCTCAAAGACCTGAGCCCATTCTTACTTTGATGTGTGGCTCCGGGTTTGATCTCGATGGCGGAGCGGCTCCAGCTGTCTTTCTCCACCCGAGACATCCTCTCGCGGGTCATCTGGTAGGAGTCATCAGTGGCGCACACCGTGATCTTGTCCTGGATGACACCTTGACCTTCCAGCTGCTCTCGGCCGTCACTGGAAAACAAAAGCAGAGGGCTAATAAACCACAAGCCTCGTAAGCTCACTCACGGAACCAGTCTTAACACAGACTGATGTGAGAGCTGGCCAAGGTTTGGTGACTGAGTGCCATAACTCTGCAGCCTGCTACATGTCCAAGAAGCAGGCCAGAGCCTGTGGAAAACCACCAGGATCAGCTCGGCTCCACCCAGCAGACGGCAAAACATGGATCGTCCTGGACAGAAATATAAACGCTCTTGCAGATGAGGCCGACTTACATCCACGTTGTAAATCATCCAGAGATTTATTACCATGTCAAACACTTTTTTTTAATTAAATAAGCATTTTTGATCCAATTTTTAATTTCATAACACAGTTACAAATGTGTCCAGAGATCATTTCTCTTTTTTAGCCAGTAAGTAAGGAAACAAATGTGGAGGGGAGACGAGAGAGGATGTCCCCCCCACGCTGTTTCTCTTGGCTCCAGGGCTTGAACGGAACTCCAGACCAGTTGCCCGTCTCGCAGCAGAATGCTAAAACAGCATAACCTTCAGTGTCCAGGAGTGCCCGCGTCTTAAACAAGAAACTAATAACGACCTGCAAATATGCAGAGACACAACTGCTGCACGCCGTGGAGACTCAGTGGCTACTTGGCACAATGCTTTCGGAAATGTGGGCGGAGTCATCTGGGGTTACAGTTGACACATCTATCATTCACTTAGCAAAGACTTATTTTTAAACACTGACTTCACTAGAAATCAGGACAGGATCTGATCGGGAGTCGGGAGCTTAGGAGTTTGTTTTTCACTTGTAATGTTATGAGAACTAGTCAAAGTCTTTACCTTGAAACATACTGACGGAGGCAGTCAAAGCTGGCCTGAGGTTGGTCTTTGCCGTCACTGGATAAGTAGAAGGTGAAGACGTGGAGGGCAGAAGGTGACTGTAGCGCAGGAGCTGGAATCTTAATGTACTGTGATGAAGAAAGGAGACCGTTGTGTCTAAAATATATAATAATCCAGTTATTCAGAGGTTGGAGTTTTCTCTCATGAGGAAAACCTACTAAAGTCATTACACCGTCTCTCAAGAGGAATGATTGTTCTACAAGCCTAATTTCAGAGACACTGATGCTAAAAGCTGTGTAGGCAAGAACACAAGGTCCTAAACCTAACCCCTATTAAACAGGACGAAAAAACAGAAATACTAACAGTACCAATAAATGTTTGAAATTCTATGCTGGGATAAACTAGTATCCAAAGGGTTTACACAAAATATTAATAGGTATCGTCTGAATCAACATACTGTTCAGTACATTACCTAGCTTGAACATTACAATAAGATCTTGTATGTGCAGAGGTACGGCCTGTCGGATATTGTTTACATTGACATGATCATTTCCACCAGATCAAATCTTCAAGTTCACTTCAGCCTCGTGTATGAGAGGTAAAGTGCCCTTCACCATGACAGCACAAAGCCATGTGTGAATGTCTAGGGCCACATCAATCCACTGTTACTTTAAACACATCTCCGTGGGTAAACAGTGATTTTAAGAGCGTGCTTCACTGAGGCATCCAGGAGCTCTCCTGGCAGAGCCAGTGGAGCGCAGCAGAGCCAAGGCTACAACCTCCAGGGCGGCCAAACGAACGCAGACACAAACACACGGAGAGGCCAAACCACAGACGAGGATCAGCAACATCTCAAACAGCCATCATGGAACCAGCATCAACTAGAACTGCACCCCTCTCTGTTGTCAGCACATTCATGCTGCTGACAAAGTTTGGAGCTGAGAAGAAGCTTTTGATGAGGTTGTTCTTTGAAAATTTACTAAAACTGTAAAAATCTTTTGAGCACATTTGAGAAGGAAGAATTTCCAGGGGACTTCAAATTGGCCTTATCTCAAGTCAAATTTCCAGGAATTTCCTTTACCCAGGTCAATAAATTCCTGGTAATAAAGGTTCCTGGAAAGGCTGGAGCTATGGTGACAGTGAAGCATGATAGCACCAGTTTACATGAGCCACATTTACTGCAGTTACACTTCAGCTACAATTATATGCTGGTTCTCCATTATTCCTTCTTAGATTTACTGCTACTAATATTCATTCTAATGGTAAAACTATTTTTCTGTGTTCAGACGTTACATTGATACATGACCATTCACAAAAAACTACAGTCCTCACCTGGTGAATATATAATTCCTCAAACTCATTACTAATATATATATATATATATATATATATATATATATATATATATATATATATATATATATATATATTAATAAAACATTACTATATTTAATTAAAAAAAAGAAAAAAAGAGTGCTTCACATTCGCAATAATGCCAAAGATTTGAGTTAGTGCACATACAGCAGGTGCGAAACCACTACTGCCTGTATATGTAAAGTGATATGCATGGTTTACAATTTAAAAAAACAACTACGTTTTACACTTGCCAACAAATATTCTCACTTCCTGACAATCTAGAGTCATGTTACTGTTTGAAGAGCAGTCGTCCATGGCGATGTGCTCACTCTGTACAACCCTTAGAGGGTCCCTTGTACCAGATTCTAGAGGGCTGACAGTGCAGGCAGGTGATGGCTGAGGATGAGAACAGTCTGGCAGTGTTTGCTGCTCCTGTCTTTACTGAATCACACGGTCGTCTGAGTTTCAGCCGAACACTGAAAGGCTGCTGATTGAGGTCTGATTCATCCTCTGGGGACCAGATGAAGGGTCGGGTGGGGTGAGCACCTGCCATCAGTCAGCTGTGAACTTTCAACTCATAATGCAAAAGTTAAGACCTCAGGATGAGTCATGATGTGCTCACACACACACACACACACACACACACACACACACACACACACTGAACTGTGTGGCAAAGTCACAACTGTCATAAATCCTTCCACATGAAGCAGCTGAGAGAAGCTGCTTGTCCAGCTTTTATCAGACGAGAGCGTCTGCCGTCAGAGGCGGGGCTTATACTTCCTGCTTGTTTGGGCTGAAGGTGGCCTCTGGGGCTAAATCTCATTGAAGCTATTGTGTCCACATCCTCTGCAGCCTGAGTAATGGCTTTGTGAAAACAAGCCTTCTTTTGTTCTGGCCACCTTGGCTGCAGAGTGGGATGCCATGGAACGGCTGCCCCTTTTCTGCTTGACAGGATGACGTGGTGGAGGAGGAGGAGGAGGAGGAGGAGCAGGAGGAAGAAGCTGCTGCCATCACTGTGGGCTGTAAGCAGTAGGAGACAAATCCCACTGAAGCTGATGTTGGAGCAAACTGTGGCTCAGGATGTTTGCTTCTGCACGTCTGTTCACTCCGTCACCGTTGATGCTAAATGATCAGTTCTGTTCTACTGGATGTGCAGCCAAGTTGCCCCTTAATACACAACTAGCAGCAGAGTGCCCTTAGAGGGTCAACAATCCTCAGGAAGGTATGGAACACATTTGCTAGTGTGTGTGTGAGAGAGAGAGGCTGCAGAGGGAAAGGGCCACTCTCAGCCAGCCAGCCACCCACCCTTGTCCAGACCACACTCCAGTAAACCATTTGTCATCATCTCTGCCAGCAGAGGAGTCGGAGCCTTCCTGAGGCCAATGAGCAGACGTGTGTCATAATGGAGGGCACAAGTACAGAATAAAATGCATGCCCGGCTGAGTGGAAGACCTAAAGTCCCAGAGAAACAGGAGCTTCCGCCCCTTTATTTGAATCCCACATTCTACAGTTTGGTGTTGGAGTGGTCCACAAGCTGGCACCTGGTGATGAATGTGGCTGCCTTGTGTGGGAGACCGTGCAGGCAAGCAGGTCCCAGCCTGTAATCACCTACTTCTGCTTTTCATTTGCAGTTTCACAGAAAAACAGAGCTGCTGCAACAGCTGCAAACAGCAGTGCTGGAGCGAAGAGGTGGAGCATGACAGAGGAGGAAAGGACACCACAAGCTTTCTCTGAGCTTTCCTCCGCCGATTAAAAAAAAAAAAATCCCTCTTTGGCAGGTGTCTGTTAACCAACAGTTTAATATTAACACAAGTGTGTGTTTTCCGCTTTAGCATTGGTAGCTACTTCTCTGGCCCACAGGAATTCTTTCCTGGGATTCTGGATTCTTCTTCACACTCTGTTATAGCTGTTGCATGAAAAAGCCTCAACACTCAGATTTCCGGGATCTCACCCAATATGACTCTGAATTACTTTGAGTACAACACGCTAATGAGCAACATGCTAACTTTTCTAATGACCTTTTAATGCTGTCGTTGCTTTGTATTAACATCTCAGTGTGTTATTTGAGGAATCCAACAGAATGGATTTTACTTTGGTTTTGTTTTTGCTGACTATGTCCTGCTGTTGTCGCATCCCAACCCTCAGTCAGCACAGGCAGATACTGGATCACCCTCATGTTTTATCAGGTTACATATTCTCAAAGACTTCTGCAATTTAAGTGACGTTTGAATCAGACAGAGATTTTACATGCTTTCTGGATCTCAAAGAGGCTGCTCATCATTGACTCATTAGTTTTGTTAAATAAATACGGAATTTAGATTGAGCTCAAGATTTTCATTCTTGGTATTTCAGAGGTGTGGGAGCCGACCATAAACACCACTGGAGAAACCATCATCATCATCCCCTTTATGGGCACAGATTTGTAACCCACTACTAGTAACACAAGCTAAGAGAAAACAAACATATACCTCATGTCTGTGTAGATTCTCACTCATCCAGGTCATAGTTATCCAAAATTAGATCTCTCTGTGTCAACTGGACTGGGAGGTTTCCTTGAAGACGTTTCGTCCTCTCTCCAGAGAGCTTCTTCAGTTCTTAGCTTGCTGGGGGCAGAACTTGAAAATATAGCCCGGGCCATTAACATGCCGATGGTCCACAGGGCTAGATTTTCAAGCTCTGCCCCAGCAAACTTAGAACTGAAGAAGCTCTTTGGAGAGAGGACGAAACGTCTTCAAGGAAACCTGACAGTCCAGTTGACACAGAGAGATCTAATTTTGGAAACATATACCTCCTTCTGTTACACGTCCATATGCACAAATAAAATAATAAAAAACAAAGTGGAACCTGTTTGCAACGTGCAAATTAAATAAAATGATCACTAAATTTTATGCTCAAAGTGTTTTTGATAATTCCTTTTTTACTGAAATTCCTTTTCTTTGAAGGGAACATTTGTGTTTCTTGTGTGAAAAGTGAAATGTTTGTGATTATTACAACATTAGTTCCACAGCAGGGAGGTTTCCATCATGTTGGGCACAAACAATCCCTCAGGACGAGCCTCAACACATCTGGACCGACTGTATGTGATCCAACTTGGCTGTTCCAAAGACAGTGACATCACACATTCCCAACTCATTGTTATTCAAATGGGAGGAGACAAACAGCACAACAATCAGAGAGGGCTCTGGGGATTCTGTACAGGCTGCACAAAGAATCGACAACCACACACAGATACCCAAAGAACAGCCAGCAACAGTGACACAAAGGCAAAGCTAGCAGGCAGACACCACACACACACACACACACACACACACTCACAGGGTCTGATGAGATCTGCCAGACTAACGACTGCTGCATGATAAGCAGAGGTGGGAGGTGGGCCACACAGGACACAAATACACACAAATGTCCACACCCAGATCACCACACCAAACAAACACAGGCACCTAAAAACACACGTACACAGAAAGGGTCACACCATTTCACCCCAGATTGTGTGATTTTCTATTAGTACACACACCCCAGACCAGAGTTGAGGAAAGCCAGCCATGGGAATGATGTGGTGATGAAGTGACGCCCGTCGTTCTGCAGCACCAGAAGACCTGATGCTGAGTCACGCAGTGTGTTTACGTGCACAGCTAAGTCGAACCGAGCACATTTAATCAGCCACAATATTCCTACACAAGCACTGCAGGGGAAGGCTACTGCTGCTGCTGTTGGGTTTCTTGTTTCCTCCTGAATGTCTCTTTCCATTATGGAAATGACTGATGACAAATGTCAGTAATGGCCATTTTCCACATTTACCATGTCAGAGGCCCCACTCAGAACATAAGCTGGGTCAGAGCTAACTGGTGGTGCTCAAGCATCAACGCCCACATGCTGTTGGATGCTCTGCGTTTCTCGTAAAACCCTAAATGGAGTAGAGGATTTTTCTGTTTCACAGGAGGACAGTTTCATCGTGTTAACTGCTATAAGATGTCTTTATTAAAACTCTGGAAATGATTGGCTTTATTCTGCAAGTGTGTGTCTGCACAGCACTCTAATGTGGCCACAACAGAAACATGGAAAAAAATCAACCCGCCTCTTTCTTGCTACAAGAAGAACTACACGTGCTAATTCACAGGAAACTAATCCTGAATTTGACTACACTCGGTCCCTGGAGAAGAAAAATTGTTTAGTTTTCAAAATGCAAAATAGATCTAGACTAAACCAGTGCAGCACAAATAGAGATTATTTAAAAAAAAAAAAAAAAAGCTGCCACCACTGGGCTGATCTACTCGTGACAGGAAGGCGGTTGCAAGTCTTTCCAAACAAGGACTGACAACTGAAGTGTCCCCTAAGGACACAGCTGCTCCTGACTTTGATCAAAACAAACTGAACATCTTCCAGCAGCACAAAATCAATAGTGATGCGTTTGCATTTACTGAGTGAGCACACCGCCGCTGAGAGAGTTAAGAATCTGATAAGAGGGCAGCAAGCTGCTCCAGGGCTGCTCCGTCTATCCAAAGCTTGCTCATGTCACTTGACCTGACCTGTGTGCTGCCCCTAACAGTATGGAGGGGTGTGCATGGGGCATTAATGGGACTCACCCCCTGGTTTCCCTGAAAGCAGATGGAGGGCTTGCCTGGGAAAGACTCCTACAGTGAAGAAAAGACAAATAACAATAGATTAAAGCTTTTATAACAAAGAGTGAATACATGGTTAAAGTAGTTATGGGTTGTTAACTCGGTGAAAGTTACTCAGGTAAGCCCACACGCCGTGAAAACCCCCGGGGAAGCGGATTATGAGCCCAAGTGGCAGAAACATGGGTTGATGGTCTGTGTGCGTCAGGGCAGCTTCACTAGTTTCCCAGCAAACAGCTGCCAGGCACCACTTTTCCTGCAATCATTGTGTTTAGGCTGGCGCGTGTGCGTGTGTGCTCATGCAGCAAACTCTGGTGCGTGTGCGTGTGTGCTCATGCAGCAAACTACTGAGGACAAATACATCTGAATTCATTCATTCATTCATTCATTTGCTCGTGTTTCACACTGGAGTCAAACAGTGTGGCTAAAAAGAACACTCAAACAACAGTTTGACAACGGAGGGAGTTTTTGGTTTTTTTAATCAACTTTGACAAGACAGGATTGACCGGAGCCGCACGCACGAGGCAAGCTTACCTTGAGCTTCCGGTGCGCCTCCAGCGCCCTGATGGCCGTGTCGGTCAGCCTGACGTGGAACAGCGTCCTGTGGCCGGAGCCGCCGGTGTTCTGTCCACAGGAGAGGCCGTAACGGTGCTGTTGCCTCAGAGAAGCCATCGCTGGCTTTTCTCTCCGCTCCGCAATTAAAGCTGCTTTTCCTCCCAAGGAGCGTCACCCTGTGGGTGGAGCCACGCTCACGGGGGGCGGGGCCGGGGACGCTAGTAGAATTCCAATATGGCTAGATTCATCATTTACTTACAACTGACATTTTAGTCTGGAAACCCACCTCGAAGCTCTGCGGGAGACATTTAGAGGATTTCCACTAATCCGATATAAATTACAATGGACAATGACTGTTTTCCTCCAAGGATGGCCGGCAGGGTTCTACATTAGCCTGGATTACATTAGCCTTTCCATGCAACAATAAAAATCTATACACAACCAGAAGATGTTTACATATCAGGGGTAGAATAATGAAGATGATGTCCTTGAGTGAACAGTGGAAATGCTGCGATTCGCTGCTGCTGTTGTTAATAATAATCTCACATTTAGTTTTAATGTCAAAGTTTATTTCTGCAGCATGAGAACATAAAATTGAATAGTCTGCTGCAGTAACTATAGGATTAACAAACTGGATAAAATTCAGCGTAAAGATGTAGATGAAAATGACACTCAGGGTACCGTTGCACTTTGTTACCATGGTGATGCTAAATAGTGCTGAAGTTAACCAGCGAGTCATGAATGATAGCAAAGCTTCTAACTCGATTTTTAATTTACAGTCATGGCTTAGGAAAATGTGTGTCACCACACTATTAGAGCTGTCTTCAGAAATAACTCTGAGCAAGCAGATCAGCAGTCCTAAACTAACCCAACAGAAGTCCCAACCATAAAATCGAGAATTCCAAAAAATGTAGACACGATTGCAATCGCATCAACATCTACGGTTGTAGCTGTAAATGTAGCCATAAAGAAGGCCTAATAAAGTTATATTTGAAACTGTGTTTTCTCAGGGAACTTTGTCCAAGCAGATGTTACAGGATTCCACAGGACATTCGTTGGCATCAGGCTGCTACATAAACGTATTAACGTGTGTAGAATTAGCTCAGTATCACAAGTTAGAGATAGCTTTGTTTGTATATGCATGCTTCTTTTTTTTCACCTGTTTGCTCAAGCCATCATGAACCATAAAATAAACCACAATCACCAGAAATAAACATTTGTCACATTTTAAACATCATTTCATTCCTGAAAGATGTTATGGGCAGTTAAAAAGATGGAAACAAGCCACAATCTCAGAGAGGGTCAGCTGCTAAATAATCCCAGGAAAGATGCTCATCCTCACCAGTTAAGGAGTTAAGTTAGCTTCTTTTTTGACAGCATGGCAAACCTTCATTTTTGCATGTTGCTATGGTCTGACAGAGATGTCAGAGTTGAAACCCACAGCTGGTTAAAGTGGATGACCTGCTAACCACTGAGTTGATTGGTATCTCACGACAACCATGGCGGGGCCAAATGACAGCAGGTAGAGGCAAAGCATGTGTTTACATAACTGGGAGAAAGTCTGTATGCGGTCGTCCAAGTCGGTGAAGCACGTGAGGCTCACCAGTAAGCCTCTTTAGCTAACTTGCTAAGCTACTGTCTGATGAAAGTCGCTATTGGACGGGCGGGGGAGGGGTCAACAGACACTGGCATATTTGAGTCTTCTCATGCTCTTTTCTGCATTTGGAATTGGCAAAAATAAATAAATACCAAACATTTTTCTGACATTCAATAAAGCATCATTAATTTCACCTCCAGATGTGAAGATAGGTAATAACAGCACCACACCCCCCAACACAGTGGCCCCTGTAGGCGTGAAGTAGGTCTGAGAGGGGGTCAGTGTGAGATTAGGCCAGACCCTCCCTCTTCTACGCCTGGCTCTGCTCCTTGTCTGCAGTCGGCCATCTGCTGTGTGCAGAGGTGCTTAATGCTGCCGACGCCCCTGGGAGAGACTGGTTTTCACACCTGAGGTCACCAAGCCCTTGCAGCCAGGAAGAAGCAGCCAGGAAGAAGCAGCCAGGACGAAGCAGCCAGGAAGAAGCAGCCAGGAAGAAGCAGTCCATCCACAGTGGAAGAGAGCGCACACGTTTGATTTGTTGGTTTGTAAGTCACATTCCACCTGTTTCCTTCAGGCTTCACTCCTACAAGCACGATAGATTTAACTTTTTTCAACATGTTTTTTTTAATCTGAAATCACAGTTAATGGTTTTATTTTTATTGGTGGGTTCATCAATCAGAGACAGAGCCCTTCAAGAAAAATGACAGATTCATTTCAGATATCTTATCACAAAGCTTCTGAACATCTGTGTCTTCTGGAGAGGAGAGTTGACCTTCTTACCTGAGTAAATATAACAGCTTTTTGTAAATATTGTCTAACATATCAACATGCTGTCTTCAAGTATTTTGAAATACTTATTAGGACAATAATAAATACATTCACACATTCTGATAGGATTGGAAGAGTTCCGCTGTTCAAACTTCAAACTAGACCCGAAACTAATTTCAAACAAAAGATCTGCACCAAAGTGTGCACATTCAGAGCTTCAGGCTTTCAGGGTGCAGGAATTTCAAGGCTAAATGTTATTTCCAAGGTTTGCTGAACACTCCAGGACCTCTTTCAGGTTTCCCTGACTGAAATGTTTTGGGTTTCTTCACACTGAATCACAGAGAATAAAAAAATGATAAAACATGAAAACATGTCATATCTAGATTTCTAATTGTGTTGTAAATTCTGATATAATAAATCACTGAAAGGGCTGCACAGAACTTTGTTCTTGTTTTTAGGTTTTTGGCCACAACCAAACTGGAACCTCAGGTCACATCTTGACACAAAGATGGAGAAGATTTTTTTTTCTATATCTAAATACTCTGCTTCTTCAGTGACAACTTTAATATTTCAAGCATGATAAAATGAGTCTCAGGGTGGAGGAAGGGCTGCGTGGTCTGCAAGCCCATCTACAGCCAGAGGAGCAGAGTCTCCAGACAGTCCTGCCTCAGCCAGTAATCCCTGGTCTACCACAATTAAGTCTTGTAATTCATCCTATACCAGCAGATTTGTACTGACCTCAGCATGTAAAATCTGGCCAGGACAGAATTTAAAAACCTGAAATTGTGATTTTAAATTCCATGAAATGTAGGTCCTCAAAAGGACTGAGCTATTGTGGTTAACGTCAACCTTTTAGAGTATTAGAGAGCTTGCATTATTTGTCAGTGTACTCCACCTTTGTGTTTTATATCCGTTGATCTGCCCAACCTCTGAGCAAAGCTGACCGACTTTCCCAGCAGAGGAAAAACAGACAGTCCCACAGTGACGACTCCACTGCCTTGGAAGGCTGATTACAGGCTTGGCTTTTCAACAGAGGCATTATGAACTACAACTAATCACACTTGAAGAGAAGAGAAAAAGGCTCAGGCGTCATCTCCGAGCTTAACACTGCTCATTGTGTTCCTGCTGACAACTACAAGCCCGACTGTGAGACGGCGGCGGCGGCGGCGAGCAGACACTCTGGTCCTGATGTCTTGGTGACTCACTCCAACCACAGACGTCACCGACTTAGGAAACGCCACTTTGACTGAGCCCAGCGATGAAGGAGAGAGTCAGACAGAGAGAGAGAGAGAGCGTAAACAGTCTCACTCTTTTTCAGATGAATGGCCCATGGCTCAGGTTCATGACCTTCCAGCCTGTAATGCAGACCCCACAGTCCCCAGAGAGCCCACAAACCCCACAGAGCCCACAGACCTCACAAACCCCACAGTCCCCACAGACCCCGCTACCCCCACAGACCCTACAAACCCCACAGACCCCACTGAGCCCACAAACCCCACTGACTCCACAGAGCCCACTGACCCCACAGACCCCACAGAGCCCACAAACCCCACAGACCCCACAGAGCCCACAAACCCCACAGACCCCACAAACCCCACTGAGCCCACAAACCCCACTGACTCCACAGAGCCCACTGACCCCACAGACCCCACAAACCCCACTGACCCCACAGAGCCCACAAACCCCACTGACCCCACAGTGGACCATTGGGGTCCACTTTAGCGTTGCTACACGTTGACGGTGTTGTCACAGTGTGTGCTAACGCAGCTTGGTTGTTGGCTCAGTGTCAGTGTGTGTTTGAGTGAGACCCCAAAGTGGGAGCCGTCAACCACAGTCTCCAGCTGTGGTCATGACGATGCGTCCGCTTGTTTCAGCATGGCGGGTGCAGAGTTTCTGTAGAAGGGTAAACTTCCTAATGAAACAGCAATCATCGGTGTTCTTAGGGTTAGGGTTAGACGGTCTCCTACTACATCTATGTAGCACTTCCTCTATCCGGGTATGAATGCATATAAAACTGAGAGTAAATGGTAGATCTTTTTTCACTCATCACCACATCAGCACCAATCCCTCGTTACAACGGTGAGGACTGAAAGAACAGAGCAGCTTTAATGCCTAACAGTGAAGATTACACAGCCAGCTTTTAATTCCACCCATCAAAATATTTGTCTTCACGCGTCTCTTTGGGAAATTGTTCTGGTTTTGTTAGTCCCTTCTGCTCTGGCCACGGGAGCCCCGTCTCCAGGAGGGTTCCCATGTGTCCTCTCACACACTAATGGAAGCCTGTATAAAGACAGGTTGCCATGGTGGAGGCTCCCACTTATGGGATGCTACTTTTAGTGTCGCTCTTTTGGGAACATTGCGCTCAATTTTTTTTTTTACTGATATAGAAAAGCAGCACAAATGTTCAGTGAGATCTTTGATTAGGCCATTTCTTCAGACAACAGTGAAATAACTAGTTCAGTTACATTTTAATTGAAAGTTTGATCACATCTGCTAAAAGACATTGTCTAGCAGCTGACATTTACTTCTCCTTGAGCCTGAACCTGAGCTATAGTTGTGACTCCACGTCATCAAAGATTACCCAAGAAGTATAAGAAATATTGGACCATAAGTTTAGAGAAAGATGCCATGAAAGATTGGTGGGTGTAGCTTCTGTAAAAACACTGATGCTCTGTGTCTGTTGTGGCAGAGAAAGACTTGCACAGCTCTCTGTTTAACCTTTGACCTGTGGGCTTGGCAGCCGTCACTACTGACAGAAGAATAAGAGCACGAATCCCAGCAGGTGAGATAACGATCTTCTCAACAGCGACACAGCCTAGCCTTAGAGCCAGGGTAAAGAACTCGGACACCCGACGGGCACACGGGACAGGCCAGTGAGAGGCAGTTGAGCAGGGTAGGGCAGGACTGGATGCATCCTGGAAGTTTCCCTGGGGAGGCGTTCCTGGTATGTGCAGCTGGGAGGAGACCTTGAGGCAGGACATTCTGGATGATAACGCCTCTCATCTAACCCTGAGTGCCCTCTTCTTCTGCTGGAGGAGGACGCTGAGGGAAGGTGGGCTTTGCGTCCTCAACCTAATAATAATTTCAGTAATGATAAATGATGGTGGCGTTTGGAAACACAATAACCTATTAGTCATGAGCCAGAATGACGGGATGACAGGTCAGCATGTTCATCCGTATAACTAATGCCAATCCGGGATAAACCCTGGATTTGTAATCAACGAGTTGATTGTTTGATCACAGCACACGTGATGCGCTTGACTTGACTTTATAGCAGCAAAGCCTGACCCCTGCTGGCTCTTTGGTAGCAACATTTTTAATGCATCGACATGTCCAACATTCTGCTTTCCTACACTCCAACACGCCGACGCAAACATCGTGTTTAAATAAGCGCTTTATCTTAATTTGGGGCACAAACGGTGTCGCCACGGCAACAACTGGTGGTTTTAAACACAAGCCTGACAGAATCACATGACCAGGCGACCCTCGCAGGAACGCATGCGCAGCCCCCTGCTGGCACGCGCGCAGTTGCACCCGAAAATATTCCGGTTCGCGCACGGAAATCTCGCGAGGACTTGGCAGCCATAGAGGCGCAACGGGAGCGACGACAGCGGCTGGAATAGCGAGCGGGGAGCCAACGGCCCTTTGGCTGAGCTGACTTGGATACTGGGCGAGAGCAGCGTCGACTAATAAAATGACCAGTGGGTATCGACACATTTCTGAATCGTAAGGCTCCCCAGACTTTATTCCGACTAGAGTAGAAGCCCGCCCGTTAGCCGTGGCCGCCGGGGAGGCATTGCCTGAACTATTGTTTTAGCGGAATCATGTCCACTCCAGTTTGAGTGGTCTAGTTCACGGCTTACTCCACCTTTCCTCAGTGTTGGGGCACCGAAGGCGGTTTTTCTGCAGGAAGGAGTTCCAGCAGAGTAGCTCTCAGTTGCGTCCGTGCGTTGCGTCGTTGTCTTGTTGGGTTGGAAGCCTCGGCCTTCCGCGTAGTTTCCAGCTCCGACTGACACAAGACCAGTGTGATTATATCACCGTTGCTGCCTCTCCCTGCCACCATAAAAAGGTCACGGATACGTGTTTCATTTATTGAATTGTTCCTGTTTCGCCACTTGTTTTTGAACGTGATTAATGTGCAGTTGGAGCCTGGAGCGGCTCCACAGCGCCCCCCTGCCACGTCGGCCCAGTTTTGCACCCTTCGGAAAGCCTGCGCGTCCTCCGTCCATAAGGCAGTCCACATTATGGAATATCTCTCCTGAATGCTGCCCGCTGGATGCATCTTTCACAGTTGTAGGGGCTCTGACACCATATTATATTGTTTTTATTATATTGTTTATTGTTGTTTGTAGTTTTTAAAGTGGTTTTTAATTTAGTTTAGTTATAGTAGTTTTATTAACTACCTTGCTGCACCGTGGGTCCAAGAGGACTGAAATTTCCTTTATGCTGTATGTCGTGTATGTGCAGCATATCTGACAATAAAGTTGACTTTGACTTGACTGCATACGCCAGCTTTGGTTCAAACACTTCCTGAAGGACAACCAAAATCGAACTTGGTTCACGTTTTGTCTTTGTTTTGAAATCAGATGATCGTTAAACACTTATGAATGGTCATTTTTAGGCAGAGATAGTTTTTTTTTTTTTTCTAAGTTTAGAGGGTAGCTAATTGTATTGGCCTCAGCTGTTGCGCTATTTTATATAAAATGCTTGTCAGTTTTAGGAGTTTCTGACGTTTTAATCTGCCACTGATAAAGGTGTAACACACTGTAGATTGCTAACACAAACTGTGTTTTGCAATGTTCTGCCATTCAGGAGGAAACCAGCGTGAGCTTGCACGCATAAAGAATGCCAAAAAATCCAATGAACAAAGTAAAGGGAAGAGAAACGAAGATGGGCTGTCTGCTGCTGCCAGGAAGCAGAGGTACGTATCAGGACGCATCATGTAACATCAACATTAGCCCAGAAATATTTGCAGGCGTCCGAGTTTTCACATTAGTGTGCTCACAACTTATCTCGGTGGTGGTTGTCAGTTTATGTGCTGAAGTGACAACTTGAGATTTGCTCATTTTTGTTTTGTTTTTTTTTCCGCAAAGAATAAACGTATAACTTCATCTATATTGGCAGTAGCTGAATCTTCTTGGTCGTGGACGGAAATGCTCACAGAGTTCCGCTGGGATTGATGCTGGCTGAGTCTGGTGGACGTGTATAGTTGTGCCTTCATCTCTGCTGCAGATCAACTCATTTTAATTCACCAGCAGCACATTTCTAAACCATCCTACAAATAGCTTCATGCTCTGTAGAGAATACCCAGCTAGTTTAGGGTTTGAAAGGAGCTGGGTCAGGTGGCTCAGTGGACCAAAAAGGGACTCCAGAGGAATCTGTTTATCTATTGTGTGTGTGTGTGTCTCCAATCCATTGATGCATCTCTGTAAATAAATGAATTTTAAGCTTTGGTTGGACTGCTCCTTTAAATGAGTGTGTTTTGGGAGTTTTAACGTTTCTCTTATCTTGCCTGTCTCCTGAAGGGATGCTGAGATAATGCAGCAGAAACAGAAAAAGGCAGATGAAGCTGGAAAAGCAGGACCCTCAAAGTCCAAGTAGCCCAAAGGATGCAGTGAGGGCATATTCAACCCAGTGTTCCAGTGGCATCCCATGTTGAGCGTTCTGATATCTATGAGAATGGATCAGTTGATTTAGTCTCGACTGAAGGCTCTAGGATCATAAATTCTTTACTGTGGCAAATGACGTTGCTTGTTGGATTTGTTATTTTTCCTGGTAAAATGTCTGAGCACGTTAGTGGTTGTCCCACATCTCTGCCACCTGCAGAGGACCAGTCCAAGATGAACAATCCTTCTCAAAGCATCTGCATAACACTTGTGTATTTTTGTACAATAATGTCCCCTGTTCATTATTAATAAACTGTATCTTCTTAGTTCATGTTTGTTCTGCTTCTTCTCAGTGTGTGTTAAAAGATCTTTTTTTCCAGCTCATTACCAGCCTTGAATTTCCGTAATTATCACCCCTAATTTACTGACCATTGAATGAATCCAGAAACATCTGAGGACTAAGTTAAAGATTCTACAGTATATTACGCTAAATACTGAACATAAGACCACTTTCAAAACATAACTCCGCCTCAGAACGTCCAACAAACATAAAATCACATTATTTTGTCGGTATAAGCCTCTATTACCTCACAAACTCAGTTTCTTCAGCGCTCCGTAAAACGAGCTGCTGCGCCGACACGTCGGCTTACTGCGTGACTATGTGCAGTTCCAGGACCTGAACGCGAGAGGGCACTGCAGTGCGTTTCCTTATAGCGATGCTCCAAGCAGGTGTAGAGCAAGTCGCGCCGATCCTCAATGTCTGTTCTTTGTACCAAATGTGGAAGGTTACATTAAAAACCTAGATCCTCATTATGTCGCTGCCTACTCATTAGTAATATCATGGAGATCCATGTTAAGTTTAGCGGGGGATAAACTTGGAAAACTGAAAAAAAAGCCTCCTTCTCCTGCACCGCCTAAACAAATCTCACGAAAATTCAAAAGTATCCCAGTTCCAATGAGTCCAGCCCCATCAACACTCTACGTGTCCAAATCCTTGTCCAAGCCTTCAAAAACAGGTGTTTTCTGTGCTTTGTATGAGCAGTTTATGTGTCAGACCCTGCAGAGGGGCGCAGAACCGGAGGCTACAGTTTCAGGACCGCAGTTCTAGAACCCTCTGGGTTTCACAACGGCGCCCCCTTACGAGTGAGAAGACAACCTGAAGACGTACTTTTGGCCCCCAAACACCGATGTTTTCAGAAGTCTGCTTTGCCGTTGTGGTCAGCAGTTCAAACCACATATGTAAATGGTAACTACTGAAATATTACAACATGAGAAACACACGAATGATTAAAGAAGTATTTAATAGTCATAAACTGTGAAGTGTAACTTATCAATAATCTAAATATAAAACAAGTATCAGGTCACAACAATCAAATGCGAGTATTGACTGTTCCAGTCAATTGATAATTATGATAATTACATCCATGCTGTTCTCAATGCACAGAAATGTTGAAATTACATAATAAAAGTCAAGGTATGCTTTGGAAGCGCTACATGCATCTTACAAAAAACAAAGAAAAAAACCCCAAAACAAAACAAAAAACCCAGATCATAATCGCTGAAACTGAACATTTGGGACATAAATGTATTTGTATTTGAGTATTTGTGATTTGGATGAAGACATGGTTCAGAGATATAGCCGTGTTGGGGAATCTTACTGATTTCCCACTTTCCCAGAATCAGAATAAATGCCTTCACATGGACTCTGTATGTGATGTAGTCAAGTTATAAAAACAGCAATAAACCTGTATCCTAATTCCAACTCAGGACAAATTATAACCCCGACACATATCCTCGCTGTAACTAGACTCTTTATCAACCCTTCAGTCACTTCCATAATTTCATACATTTTCATAAAAACAAAGTTAAAAAAAGCAATCCACACCCACGTATCCTATCCTAAAAACAAAAGCGCGTATAGTGGGCGTAACATGTAACCGTGACGCACAACACGCCACGCCCCACACGCTGGACAGGTTACGCCCCTCTGTTGCAGGCCGCAGACGGACAGAGTTGGGAAAGCAGCAGCTCATTTGCATCACAGCTACAGACAGCAAACAGCCCGTCCTGCAGAGGAGGGGAGGCAGACTGCATCACGACTCCAAGGACCCACTGTTCCTTTCTTCTGCATTTGGCCTTTTTATTATTGGTACCCACCTAGTCTTCTAGTTTTAGCTGCCAACTTGTCTGCCAGCGCTGGAAACGCCACTGTTGCTCGGTGAACGCTCCCGGAAGTCGGACGGACGCGTTTGAGCACAGGAGTCGGGCTCTTTTTTGTCGGTTAGAAAAGTTTTAATGAAGAACGCCAAGGAAGTCGGTACAGGTGGCGTTTTTGGCATAAAGTAGACGGTGACGTTGATAACGCTATGGGTGTTTAGAAAGTGGGTCCTAACGCTAAGATATTCATGGTTTCGCCAGGAAAATGATACCCTGAAATGTCGTCGTGATAGCGACCATCGTCATTTGGAGTCGGTGTTTGTAGCCGAGCTGTGGCTACCTGCGCTAACACCGTGGGACGTTGGCGTGGCTGTCGCCGCAGACAGACGCGGTAGCGCAGGGCTTCGTAAAGTTGGCCGTGTCCTTCTGATCCAACGCCGTAGAATTAGCCGAGGTTCGGTTGTGGGAGCCTGCTGTGAGAAGCCAGTGATACAGGAGCGGACCTAGAAAATGCATCGCGACGTAACTGTGTTTGAGGTGGCGGAATCTGAGACGGGATGTCAGAGTAGTCAGCTGGTGAGATTTGACCAGTAATCAGGTTGGCTACTCGTTAGCAAACAGACTGACGGCTCGATCACCTGAAGCTAACTTCCGCTGCCGTTCGTGATCAGCTGTCTTTGTTAGTTGGACAACAACAGTGGATGGAGGCGTACAGTAGCATGCTAACAAAGCTGGGCTTTGTTGTTGGATAGGGGCAGCTGGGACCAGCACACAGGCTTCACAGCTGATTTTGTCGCTGGGCTAACACGGCAGGTCTCAGTCGGAGGGGTTGGGGGTCCAGACGCCGTGGGGTTGCTGTCAAGGCTGTGCGTGACACACAAGACACAGAATACTGCGGAGAACTGCCCCAGGCGACCCGATGACACTGGACAAGATGAAGCCCGAGCGAGGTATGTGGACCCCAGCAGCACATAAATCCACGGAACTTGTCCTGGTGATCAGCGCCAAGCTGGGCACTTGTTCCATCTTTATTCCACTGACTGGGTATTCCTCTGGGAGCGGAATCAGGCCAGGGAATTATGTAACAGCTGGTCAGCCTGGGCATTGCTCCTGTGAATGAACAAAGCCTGGGCCAGCTGCTTGAGCACATGTGACATACATTTGATGCTTTTGTTTTGGATGTTAACACAAGTGTCCACAGCTCCTCTTCCTAGAGCTCTTGTTTTGACAGTCTTGCACAAGGCTTTTGCAAAATGTCTTGACAGCCACCCTGCTGTGGGAAAAAAACTGCTGCCTTATGTTCCACAACCTGTTTACACGTTCCAGGGTCTGCCGGCTGAGGTCGGCCGGACAGAGTGGACATCTTTTACAAACTGTGTATGGTAATTCTACGAATGCATTCATTTGTAAACACGCCACCGTGCTTCTGATCCCCACTTTGACCCTACTGGAATGTGACGTGCAGGCCCCTCTGTTGTGTAAGCTACATGATGGTAATCTGATCTGTTTCATCAACACAATTACAGCATACGACCGAGGAGGAAGGGACCAATCTTTTCCAAGATGATGAGATTAAGTTAATCTGGGATAGTCTGTGTGTTTGCATAGGATACCAAACTGCCCTGACTGGGACCTTGATTACAACAGGGTACAGTGATAATGGGACGCCTCAGCAACTGTAAACAGCTGATTTGAGGACTTGAGTCCTACTTTGCCTCTGCTGGGTAGGATTCCAGTATTTATGCAGATGCACTGACCCACACATCTATGATGCTAGTGCTAGTGTGAACTACATGACACGCACAGCACGCTCAGCCAAATGTTAAGTGCAAATGGGCTCCATTGTGGTGCGTTATTGAGATTATATAATCAGTGCTTCAATAATAGCATGTGTGCACGCGCACAGGCTTCAGCAGTTCTGTTTATGAATCGGCACCGAGTCAGAAGGTTGCGCTCGCTCATTGTAATCCTGAAAGGTTGTGCCAAGGTGTTCCACAGAGCTAACTTGTTCTTGGACAGGTAGCCAGTTTTACGATTGTTGTTTGGAACCCATCGTCCCTAACCCTGAGTCTGAGGGGACGCTGGTTTGAAGCAGATGGTTGTCATGGTACCCTCCTTTGTTTGCCTCTCAACTCTTCTTCCTCTGAGTAAGGGACTGTAGTCATTTAAGACCTGGGTCAGGGTTAGGGTTCGACCAGGCCAGACCTGGGTTAGGGTTCGACCAGGCCAGACCTGGGTTAGGGTTCGACCAGGCCAGACCTGGGTCAGGGTTAGGGTTTGACCAGGCCAGACCTGGGTCAGGGTCAGGGTTTGACCAGGCCAGACCTGAGTCAGGGTTTGACCAGGCCCGGCCTGGGTCAGGGTTAGGGTTCGACCAGGCCCGACCTGGGTCAGGGTCAGGGTTCGACCAGGCCCAACCTGGGTCAGGATCAGGGTTCGACCAGGCCCGACCTGGGTTAGGGTTAGGGTTCGACCAGGCCCGACCTGGGTCAGGGTTCGACCAGGCCAGACCTGGGTCAGGGTTAGGGTTCGACCAGGCCCGACCTGGGTCAGGGTTGTGACTAAAGTGTTTTACCTATATCAATTAACAAAAGAAAACTTTTTTGAATTTGATTAAAATTGAAGAAGACATTCTCATGTCTTATGATTTTTAAGGTGATCCAGAGCTTCACTGCAAAGATAATATTCAAGAACTGTAAAGCATATATCAAACAAAATTGCAGAGTATCTAATAAAGAGGCAAATACTAGATTCCTAGATAAATGTTTTATACCTGCAGTGAGCCAATAAAATGAAATGGTACCAAAGATCTTTAAAGACCTCATCTCCAGATTAAAATGGAATTCAGACTTAAAATCAGCACATTTTTTTTTACGTCTGCCTTTGGATCATTACATGAATCACTCTACAGAAGGTGTGTGTGTGTGTGTGTGTGTGTGTGTGTGTGTGTGTGTGTGTGTGTGTGTGTGTGTGTGTGTGTATTCCATAAAGGAACATATGGAAACGACCTGACTCTTCAGACTCCAGACTGTTGCTGCTCAGCTCTGGTTGGTTGGTTTCATTCCTACTTGTAGCTTGTTATGGTCAAAGGTCAAACTGGAACTTTTGTATCTTGTGTGTTGTAGTAACATGTGCGAGCTATGAAAGGTGACTGTGTCAAAAGCACACGTAGAGATGACTGAGGAGTTCAAGATTCTCAGGTCAGCTCGGCTCTTTGACCACATTAAGGTTGCATTCAACTTTTTAGAGCATTTACAGTCCTAGATGAATGCACTTACAATCAGCGTTCATCTGACATCTCTGCCAGCCTACGTGTGTTGGCTTGAAGTCATACACCAAGCACACGTATAAATTTAGTAACATGACTCAAGGTCAGTATGAACAAGCCACACACACATCTAGCATCCAGAATGGATGCTGGGGTTGGGCTTAGGGCTGGGTGCTGGGGTTGGGTTTAGGGCTGGGTGCTGGGGTTGGGTTTAGGGCTGGTGCTGGGGTTGGTCTTAGGGCTGGTGCTGGGGTTGGGTTTAGGGCTGGGTGCCGGGGTTGGTCTTAGGGCCGGTGCTGGGGTTGGGTTTAGGGCTGGTGCTGGGGTTGGTCTTAGGACTGGTGCTGGGTGCTGGGGTTGATTTTAGGGCTGGTGCTGGGGTTGGTCTTAGGGCTGGTGCTGGGTGCTGGGGTTGGTTTTAGGGCTGGTGCTGGGGTTGGTCTTAGGGCTGGTGCTGGGGTTGGGTTTAGGGCTGGGTGCCGGGGTTGGTTTTAGGGCCGGTGCTGGGTTTGGGTTTAGGGCTGGCAGTAGGTCACGTTTCTGATGCCAGGGTGCGCCTGAGTCGGTGATGTCATTGGTTTGGTCCCGTCCTTCCGGCCCCACGGGCTCCTCAGAAGCGACCAGCAGCCTGCGCTACAGGAATAGGAAGATAGCCATCTGGACCTGGTGGTTTAATCACGGTGGAGGTCACGACGTGGGGACTATGTACCTATTTCTGCAATCTGAACAGCATGCATGGTTGTTGGTGTCTGAGCGGAGCCGCCATCACGTCTACACGACTGTAACCTGACAATTACAGACGCATCAACTGAATGTAAAAAGGGGCTCGGTATTACGGGCAACTGGGACAATTAGCTCTTGTTCTTGGGAGTCTGTCTTCTTCAAACAGGGCTGCCTGAATTCTTTCAGTGCATCGTACAGCAGGCTGTTTAACGACTCATCTCAAAGCCTGACAATGAAGGCTGGCGTAAACCCAGGTAGAGCCACCCCAGGTCTCCCACAAACTAAAGCAGGTGGAACATTCTGTCCAGCCATTTCAATGTTGCAGCTCTTGTTCTGTTTAATTACTGTCTGAAAGAAGTCAGGCGTGTTTTACTGGGTTCTGGTCCAGGCATCTCCTGGTATGAAAGTTCATATCACAAGGCAGGAAATATTTCTCAGAGCCAGTCATTTAGGGTTACCCTGTTAATGGAAGGTCTGTGCAGCTCAGACTTTGCTTATTAACAACACTGAGGTTCATTTAAAACTCACCTCGACCATTCTTTCCTCCTTTGTTTCTTTTCACACACGAGCAATTTTCCATCATCCCCCGTCTAACAAGCTGAGCGTTTCAACTAGATGACTTGTCTCAGCTGATGTTTGCTAGCGTGTTCTTTGTGTGAGCAGGGTCAAAAAGCCGTAATGTGGAATTCCAGCCACGATGAAAACGTCTTAAATAGTAGGTAGAGTTTGACACAGCTCAGCAAATATGAGAAGCCCTTCAAAGTAAGACGATCACAAGGAACCTTTTCTTTCTTTCTATGGAATGTACTTGCAAACAAGTCCTTTAGAACAGAGTCAGGGCTCATTGTCATTCACACTAAGACCGTTTGTGTTTCCACCCAAACACACCCGCTTCCATCAAGTGGAGACTCACCTGACGAGCTTCTTTGGCCTTGAAGCTGCTCACGTTGCTCAGTTCTGACTCCCCTTTTCAGAAAGTGGCAACAGCAGAAGGAGCGAGGTCAAAGGGCGTTGAGTCTGTGTTGGAATAGCTGGCTCTGGTTACAGCCATGGCTGGCTGGTCCTACTGCCCCTACTAACCCTAACCCTGGTGTGGGTCAGTATTGGTTTCACATGTTACTTTTGGTGGGTGCCAGGTTTGGCTGAGGCCATCCCATCTGTGCACACATCTCAGACTTCATTTCACCGCTTAGATTAGCAATGGCCGCTTTGCCTCATCCAGTTCTACTCCTCCATTGGTGAGATGGTGAGCTGCAGAGGGCTGCACCTGCACGAATGATGATTTTAGAGGACCAAAGCTCAGAAGAGAGCGAGAGCTCATCAATTGTTGTGTAATCGACTCCGTCTTTACACATGTGCTTGCCTCATTGTTTTCCTTTTGTGCAGTTGTGCATTAGTATTCATGGGTGTTTTACATCTCTGGCAAATTTATTGCACATTTCCTTTTCATCACACCTTCACCTGGGAGCGCCTCTGTGCAGACAGCGGCCTTCTTTCAGACACACAGCTCCTCTTTGAAATATTAAATGAAAATCCTTTTCAGGGACTCCAGTAAATTCTACTATTGTATATAATTGTTGTGCAATTTTATTTTACTTGTGCAATATTTTCTTACATTAATATTAATATATATTTTTTTTATTCAACTTGTTTTCTTACTTTCATACTGCTGTTCTGTTTCTGTTTCTGTCGTACCCCCTTTGCTGCTGTAGACAAAAGAATTTCCCCACTGTGGGATGAATAAAGTCTATCTTATCTTATCTTATTGTGTGTAGGAAGTTCAGGTCTACGTTTAATTCATCATAATGCCATCTGATTTTTTTTAAAGCTTGTCTTAACTGTTTGGATACGTGCTGCACACTGAAGCCCTACAGGTGGTTTGGTGCTCGGTCCATTACTCCATTGGTGCCAGTGCTTCCATCATACTTTAGTGGCATCGTACTGTGAGCGAACTGCACAGTGCAGCTGTCGTAGGTGGCTTGGTGCGACCGAAGACAGCCAAAGTCTGGCTGATTGTGGGCTAAACTAGATGACTTACCATTGCCACATTTAGAGCTGATTAGATAACAGATTTAGCCATTATCAGTGCATTAAACATTCACAGACACTGGCTTTGTAGAAACGTACTCGTGGGTATAAGAAAGCTTTTCTCCACTTGACGTGCAGCCTTAACCAGTAAGCTGACCTCAACTGGCTTGTGTAGAAATAGCTTCACGTGACAAATGGTGCTGGAGACAGACCTTCCTGACCTTCCCTGATTTCATGAAGCATGAAAAATGCCAAAGTACCCTTTAGGGGTTCAGTATTTTGCTAATGTGACCAAGTGGGGAGGATAAGGATGATACCAAGCATTAAAGTGTCCAAATTTAATCTGGAGCTAGACGGCAAACTTTGCACCAAACCCCCCCCCCCAGCGGTTAATAAATAGGGTTAATTTACAGGATTACACAACTGCGCCTCGTGACTCCATGAATTGTTTTGATCCGGTTTTATCTGACTTGAATATTTACTAGCGCTCTCTAAATACTACCGCAGCTATATACACCAACATCAACAAGGATAAGGTTTCCAAGGACGCTGTGATAACGCTGTGAAGGTCAGACTGACAGACACAGCAGGTCTCTGGATCCAGAGTGCTATTTCACATCAGCCGAGTTGACGTTTGTCTGTTCAGTGCCTTCACCTCATGACGACTCTCTCTTAACCAGATGCTTGAAGCTTGTTTACCATGTGACTACACTAGTTTGCAAGAGGCCCAGTGTCCCAACAACAGCTCCCTTTATGTCTGATGAATGTGAGAGGTCAAGGTGGCGTGTCAGCCCGAGTCCAGTCTGTGTGCGTATTTAGTGAGAGTCGGAGAACAATAGCAACAGAGCTCACACAACGGTGCAAGGGTGTCCCTCAGCTCCCAGCCAATCAGAGCCTGTTGCTATGAGGACTCGGAATCTGCCCCCTGCTTTCAGAGTGGAGAAGGAGACGCACGTTAGAAAACCAAAGTCCATGTCTCCAAAGAAAGGATGAGTTAAGCAAAGCATTTTCAGATGTAGGTTCTGTTAAAATAACCTGAGTGGTGTTGTGCTCCGACTCTTAAACCTTCTAAGTAGTTGCTTCACAGCCCGGGTCAAGTTTGTGGAGTACAGATGTGAGCGTAGCTGGTTTAAATCCCTCCAGGTCAGACATTTGATTCGGCTGTAGATGGTTTCCACAAAACTGGCCAGAATCTGATTGGAAAACCTTTTCATTGCTGGATAGCAGTCAGCAAATATAGACTGTGCAACTTCTAACTTGCCAGCCAACGTTAAGATTAACAGTAAAAGAAAAAGAGAATTTGTAGTGGCGAAAACGTGGAGTCCTAACGTGTAGATGAATTAATGAGGTTGCTTATTTCACATGCAGACACCATCTCAGACAACTTGTGTCGCATGTTGAAGAGAATTTAATGTGGACAACGGTGGAAAACATACCCCTGAAGAAGGTAAAGGCAGCACCGTCTTCCCTTCTGAAGGCTGTTTTAAATTGAAGTGGTTTTGTCTACCTCCATGAAAGTGTTTGTACAATTCAGGTTGAACACAGAGCTCGTGTGGATGGACTCTCCCAGTCTTCCTGAGAACAGGTTTCCAGAGACTCGGCAGACGTCGCCTCTAGTCCTGGCCTTATTTAAACGGAAGGCAAACGACAACAGAAGAGAAGTTAGCTGGCAGTGACGTGAGCTAATGCTATGAAAAAGCTTTGGGAGCTCAGCTGGCCATGTTATTAAAGCAGCATTTGTCTGGGGCTCACACAGATGCAACAAAAGACACAAGACTGACAACCGATAAATACACACCCACACGACATCTCACACTTCAGGTCAACAGATAACTGAGTTTGCGTACAAGGGTGTGGTTTTCCTTGAGAGTGCGCTGACGTGTGTCACGCACTCGTGTGCGCTGCCGGATGCAAAGATGCACATTGGTGCAGCTCATTCCTACACACACACTCTTCAGCAGCCACCACAGGCGTGTTTAACTCGAGGTCTTGGTTGCCTTGGTAACAGTCCTCCCCTCCCTCTTTTGGTGGTCAGCGTCTTTGCCTTACAGCAGGAAGGATGTGGGTTCGATCCCCAGCCTGTGCTGAGTGAACCTTCTCTCTCTGTCTGGGGGGTCTCCTCCGGGGGCAGCCAGGTTAGCGTGAGCAGCGGTGGACACTGAGCCTCCATCAGTAGCTCCAGGTCCGGCAGATCTCTCTGCTTTAGCTGGCTATTAGGGATAATCCAGCTCACCATCTTTTAGCTGGTTGCCTTCTTCTGATGACCAAGGCTAGGAGATGAACATACTCGTCTTTTAACTCTAGAAACAGACTCATCTGCATTTCTTCTGACTCGTAATATTAAACGGATCGTAGTGGCAGAAATCTGAATTCATTTGCTCACTGGTGTTTCAGAGACACTTTTATCAACCCTAAAACAAATGAGCCATTTGAAACAGCGGCACATGGTCTCAGAGCTGGGCCAGCTGTCAGAAGTTCTTTTGGACTGTGAACCAACATTAATACGAACCTGCCTTGAGCCACAGAGACAACAGTGCTTGTCGAGGCTGAGTGAAGTCCAAGCTACTGAAAGGCAGCAAATCTCCGGATCTGTAATACCGTTAAGTAAAGAATCTGGAATAAGTTTACAACATATGTACTAAATATTGGCAGAAAATCCAACATTGTGCATTAGTATAGATGTCTGAAAAAAGAGTGATGCTACAAATTTAGCAACGCTGACGTAACACATGAGCGGCGGTACCGAAAGCCAAGATGGTGAGGAGCCACAGCCAGAGCTGCTGACACTTCAAATGTGCCTTGTGTTTGCATTTAAATACTGTATGTGGCACGTGTGTGTGTGCTGTCCCTCTGAGGGTTTCACCTGCTGATGAACACGACCACAGGGTCATTCTGGTCTACATCACTGACCTTTCTTTTACAGCTTACCTGCTGCAGACCGCATCTTCATATGGAACAGCTTTAGTCGTTCATCTTCAAACTCCAACTGTGATTACACACACACACACACACACACTTCAGGCTGCGTTCAGTAGTGAGAGAAGTGCTTTTTCCCCCTAGCTTTCCGCTGGTCTGGTTCAGGCCCTGTGTTAGCCACGTGTACAGTGTGACCTAGACGGAGCATGTGTCAGCATGTGAATAAGTAATGAATTCTTCCTTTAGACATTTCCTGAAGTAATCACTGATTTTAGAACGCTGTACTTGAGATCAGAGCAAGCAGAGTAGGCAGAAAATGGGAGCCACCCAGTTGGGCCTGTATGTCTGACAGCAGCTGCAGCGGTTTAGTAAAGAGGGACGACCTTTGTCTCATCGGAGCAGAAGCTACCTACCTGATGGCTACACACACGTGCACGCTGTATAGTTGAGCAGGGCAGTGGTGTACAAGTGCAGTTGAATTTGAATGTGTTTGCTGGTGCATACTCCCAGATAAGACATTGTGATCCCTTGTTCAGCAGCCCAGTTACTGCACAGGGCAAGTTGACTTCACACCTCTGTGGGGTATGAAATCAAACCGTGTTTTGTGCTCGGGCGCCACAGACAAAGATGAGTTAGAAATAGTTTAGAATCGGAACAGCACGCTTTCTTTGTTTCATATTGCACTGTGCAGTCCTGTTCATGCTGGGGATGGCGAGCACGGCTGTGGGGTAGTTCCAGGTGACCAGGCTTCAGGGCTGCAGGTGTGTCCGGTGGGACATGATGCTTCCCTGGAGCTTGATGTTACAGGATGTCTAAGATCACAGCTCAGCAGGCGGCTGCCACTGGTGCTCTGAAACAGGACAGGCCGTCCCCTGGTGTCCGCTGGTGTCTCTCCTGGTGTCTCTCCTGGTGTCCCTACTGGTGTCTCTCCTGGTGTCCACTGGTGTCCTCGCTGGTGTCTCTCCTGGTGTCCACTGTTGTCTCTCCTGGTGTCTACTGGTGTCTCTCCTGGTGTCCACTGGTATCTTTCCTGGTGTCCTTGCTGGTGTCTCTCCTGGTGTCCACTGGTGTCCCTACTGGTGTCCCTACTGGTGTCTCTCCTGGTGTCCTCGCTGGTGTCTCTCCTGGTGTCCACTGTTGTCTCTCCTGGTGTCCCTACTGGTGTCTCTCCTGGTGTCCACTGGTATCTTTCCTGGTGTCCTTGCTGGTGTCTCTCCTGGTGTCCTCGCTGGTGTCTCTCCTGGTGTCCACTGTTGTCTCTCCTGGTGTCCCTACTGGTGTCTCTCCTGGTGTCCACTGGTATCTTTCCTGGTGTCCTTGCTGGTGTCTCTCCTGGTGTCTCTCCTGGTGTCCTCGCTGGTGTCTCTCCTGGTGTCCCTACTGGTGTCTCTCCTGGTGTCCCTACTGGTGTCTCTCCTGGTGTCTCTCCTGGTGTCCTTGCTGGTGTCTCTCCTGGTGTCCTTGCTGGTGTCTCTCCTGGTGTCCTTGCTGGTGTCTCTCCTGGTGTCCTTGCTGGTATCTCTCCTGGTGTCCTCGCTGGTGTCTCTCCTGGTGTCCACTGGTATCTTTCCTGGTGTCCCCACTGGTGTCTCTCCTGGTGTCTCTCCTGGTGTCCTCGCTGGTGTCTCTCCTGGTCCCCCCCCCCGGTCCCCCCTGGTGTCCCTGCTGCGTTCTTGGTGCAGTTACACTGACCTCTGTTCTCTGTCTTCATCTTGAGAAAATTGCCCCCCCGGAGCAGTTAAGAGCATTACCGTTTTGCTCAGGGGATCCTCAGCAGCAGCAGCTCCGGACAGTTAAGCAGCTTTCCCCCCAGGCAGGTTTTCTGCTGGTGAACTGCCGGTGAACCGCTGGGCTGAGCTCTTTCCAGGACTGGTGGTGTTTTCCTTTCTCTCTGTCTCCCTGAGTCAGGGTAAGCAGCCCTGCACAACCCAACAGTCAGGTGGTCGGCTGGCTCAAACAGGGGCTGCCAGTGCGTCGGTCTCTCCGGATTCTTGCTCAGAAGAGCAGCAGTCAGGAGCACGTCTGCGGGGACGCCCTGCAGCCGTACAGGCAGAGCAGGTGTAGACAGAAGGCCCACTGTGCACCTTGACCCTGCCACTGGTGGGTAGGCTGAGCTCAGTGATTCTGATTGCAGTCTCGGGAATTCGGATCAGGTTGTTGGAGGTGCTGGATCAAATCCCAGCCGTCTCTGCGTGACAGGAAAGGAAGGAATATGACCTGAACAGGTCCACTGTGGGGCCTAACAATCAAAAGACGTTTCAGACCGCCAACAAACTGGATGTGTTGGTCTGGCTTCTGCAGAGTCTTGGCTAAGCATGAGCCCCGCCAGCTGGTGGCTGTTAAAGCTGACCTCTCTGCTGGTGTCCTGAGGGTGTGCAGGGTGTGCACGTGACAGGCAGAACCAGGCGGTCTGCACCAGCGCTGCAGCTGGACTCGGCGTCAGGCGGTCGCAGGTCTAATAATAAGAATCCTGACTACATCCAACCTGTTACATAATTGCCACCACAGAGGAGAGGCCTGCATACGTGTAGAGGAGCAGCAGCTACTGACATCCAATACCAGCAACTAACGTAGCATTAGAAAACCATCAAAAGTGGGCGGAGCTGGTCCAGCGTCAGTAGAGAGCGCTGCCATTCTCTGCGTGTGTGGAGGATTGGGAGGATTTCCCTCACCCTTTAGTGCAGAGCTTTCCTTGACTCAGCTGACGCTTGGTTCCTTCCTTCAGGGCTTCTTCGTGCCGATCTTTCCAGCTAAGTAAGAGTGTACCTGGAAAAACAAGGCTGGACTCTGGACTTTGCTTTTAATGTTCAGTCATTAACAAACAGTCTCCAAGTCCCCTGTTTCCTTACTGTTATCCTGTTAACATGATCACTTGATTGCCCTGTTAGATAAGGAGGGTTCTTCTGGAGGCCTGTCGTCTGTCCAGCTCTTCTGTGTCCTCCTGTCGTGTGTGTGAAGGTGTTGCTGTGACTGTATGTGAGTGTGTTTGTCTCTGGAGGTCTTTGTGTGTGTTTTCTTAGGTGCTATATGCTTTAGGGAAGAATGTTTCTGCATTCTTGAGCCTTTCCAAGAAAACACCCACTGTGCACACACAATTGGGGGATTTGTGTTGTGTGTGTGTGTGGGTATGTGTGTGTTCAGGGGGTGTCTGTAGCACATCATGTCCCAGCGGCTGCTCTTTATTCCTCCCATAATCACTTTTTTGGGATTTTCCTAAATCTCCTGATTCCGGAAGTGTACCTGGAATGGGAGCATAGCCACAGCCGGAACTATAAAGGTCCTGTTGGAGGTGATGATGATGTGACCTTGGAATTTGACTTGCTGCTTTGTTCCTTTCTTCAGGCCTTCTCTCTTGCAGCCTGTAGAGAGAAGGCTGTCGTGTTGTTAGTGACTACAGCTGCTTTCTGTCTCTGGCTGCCTTCAGTCTTCGGCTGACTACCCGACCCCGTCTCCCTCATGTTGTGTTGGCCTGTGCCTCTCACCACGTGCAGCAGCATAAAGACGTGTGGGAGGAGCTCCCAGAGAGGAATGTGCGTGAGTGGCTGCCTCACGTGCTGCACAGTCGTCATGTATGGAGCTCCGACAGCTGAGCAGCAAGGCTGTTCTAGGCGGAGGAGGTGTGCTACCAGAGAGAACACAGATGTTGGCCAGTCCAGGAAGGAAACCAGGGTTTGTGACCTTGTGGAAGAGAACATTTGTATGGGTCGTGTTTTAACTTGGACAGAATTCTAAAGAATTCTGCAGTTCTTTGTGCTCGTATGTGTCAGAGGAGCTCCTGAAGCATTCTGGGAGTTTTCTCTGGATACAAATGCAGGAGGTAGACGCTAAGATGGGCTGCTTCTCTTTGTATCACGCTTTTCAGTGCATCTGGTGGTTTAATGCTCAGCAGGGTTTTTTTTTTACTTGTTTGTTCTATAACATGCTCTAAATTGATTTTTTTGTGATTAGGAGAGCACAATGTAGCTGTTCTCTTTGCTCAGTGATAGAGAGACTGTCACCAACCCAGGAGCCTCGAGCAAACGCTCTGAGTCAGGTTCTAGCTGAAGAACTATGGGCTGGGCGCTTTCTTTTACACTTGCCTTTTTGTTTTGTTTGTCAGCAGTCAGTCGTGACTTCACTGATGCCTTTTAGATTGTCTCACCTCTGACTCATTTTCAGTGTCTGAAAGGAATGATTTAAATATAAATGACCTGAGCTACTGGGCTGTGGTCTAACTGGTCCCACAGCTGGTCAAGCCTGAAGCTTGTTCATGGGACTGGAGTGCTGTGGTGACGGAGGCTTTCCATAGGTACCGCAAGGCCTGGACCTGCTTCCTCAGCAACAACTTGGCTCTTGGGCAACTTCTGTTTGTGATTCACAAAGAAAAAGGCGGCAACGGCCTCCGTCGTTTCCTCGTGGCATTTTAATGGCTCTTAGGAAACGACTCAAAAATGAATTACATTCAGGGTTAGCGTTACGTTAGCGTTACCTTAGTGTTAGCGTTACGTTAGCGTTACGTTAGTGTTATGTTAGGGTTACGTTAGGGTTAACCCTAACTGGGGAATGTATTATACCAGTCAGAGTCCTCACAAAGAACTGCAAGGGTGTGTGCTCACTCCTCAGCTCATGAGGAATTACACACACATTCAATGTGGCTGCATCTCCACACGTGACGCACGCTGTCCTACCGGGTTGGGGGCGGGGCAGATATGAAAAGAAGCCCGTTATCTTCTGATCAAGTCAAGGCAACTGTTCATGTTTGCGTCTGATCAGCTGGAGCTCTAGACTGTTCCCAAGCTTCCTCTGTGCACTTGTCATTGATCACGTTACAGGCGAAGAAAAGCCACTCGTTTCCTTCCATTATTTTCGGATAAATGCAAGACCGTCTGGAGTCCAAAAGCAGACATGGACGTGTCAGTGTAGCAGTTTTTGTCCCAGAGTGGACGAATATGTCGCTAACCTGCCAGTCACCCTCGGGTTGGGGCGATTCTTTGTTCTATTTTAAAGCAAAATTCCTCTTTCATTCTTTCTGTCTCAGATGCAGCCGAGGAGTTTTTTGAGTACGATGCGGAGGAGTTCCTTGTGTTCCTGACGTTGCTAATCACAGAGGGACGGACGCCAGAGTGTTCGGTGAAGGGGAGAACTGAGGGGCTGCACTGCCCCCCCGCCCAGTCAGCCATGCCTCCTCTCCACAAGCACGAATGCAGCGACAAACTGCCTCAGGTCAGCAACCATGTCCACACAGTGTTTGATTGGACTTTTTGTTCTTCTCAAGTTGGGTATACAGGGCAGCTTCCCACAATGCAAGTTCAATACATGGTGTTATTAGAGAAATGAGTGAGGCGCCGCGGTTTATGGGTAACTTGTGCACCCATAACACAGCTGGATGCTGCACGCTGGAACGCTTTCGGGTAGGGCCTTAACCTAAAATATGCCCTTTGTAAAATGGATTCATGAATGAAGCTCTAAGTGAAGCTCTTTCCAGGCCCGCGCTGCTTTTGTCCGAAGGTTCAAGGGCCAGTTGTTGACGCTGAGGATTGGGCACTAACCCTCCACCTGTGGCTCCATCCTGTTGGTACAGTGTCGGCAGGCGAGGCGAACCCGCTCAGAGGTGATCCTCCTTTGGCGAAACAACATCCCCATCATGATTGAGGTCATGCTGCTGCCAGACTGTTGCTATGGTGATGAGTGCCCCCCAAGTGACCCTATCAGTGACCCAGTCATCAAACAAGATGCTCTATTGTTGGAAAGATGGACCCTGCAGCAAGTTCCAAGGCAGTAGGTCCCACACTCGTGATCGTGCTAAGTTTTCCTGAACGCTGAACTATTTACTGCAACCTTACGGCTGCAGTTTAATGGAAGACATGGATTAAAGAGTTGTTCATGCAGCTTCTGTTGTGGAGTAAAACCGTTGCAAAAGTTGTACAGTTGGGCTCATCCAAGTCTTTTTTAAGCTGTCATGTGATTGGAAACATGAAACAACCAAAATAAGCGCAGCAGCCAAGGGTTTGTGCAGGTCCAGACATCTCCACTGTTGGAGCTGAGGTCTTTGGGGGCCATCTCAGGAGAGCTGCTAAGCCCTCGAAAGACTGAACCGTTAACAAACACAACACAACAGTCTACAGAGCAGCAAGAACAACTTTACTGCTGACAAAAGCTTGCCGGCAGGTCAATTATCCAGTTTTTCCTGGCTCTCGGTTTGTTAATTAGCCGACAGATTGTCCCATTTTCTCCTCTCACAGGCAGAAGGAAGGGACAAGCTTGACTCATTTGTCCCACTAACCTGACATCCTGGCTCATTTCTTGCGTGGTTGTTGTCCTTTTATAGAAGTGGTGATCGCTTCATAGAGGAGAAGACTCTGCTGCTGGCTCTTCGATCCTACGTTTTCTTCTCCCAGCTGAGCGCCTGGCTGAGCGCTTCCCATGGCATCGTCCCGCGAAACATCCTGTACAGGTGAGAGTCTCCCCGGATCAGGACAGTGTGTGGAAGGAGGCTTAGGCAGTGCTCCTTCCTGTCTTCCTGCTCTCGTGACCCGGGTGCCCTCAGATGAGTGTATTGGCTGAATTTGTGACGCTTGCGTTCTCTCTGGCACACAGGATTAGTGCTGCTGATGAGGACTTGGTCTGGCACTTTTCCCAGCCACCGTCGGAGCACATTTTCCCCATCCCCAACGTCTCCCACAGTGTTGCGCTGCAGGTTCGGGTCCAGTCGCTCCCCCGCCAACCCACTTACCCCACTTTGAGCTGCAGCATCCACACTGGCCTGCCACCGCTGTACAGTAAGACCCCCAGCCTGAGGCCAAACCTGGGCAGCAACTGTGCCCTGGCCAGCCCCAGAAAGAGCCAGGATCCCAACAAGGAGAGCCTCCTTCCAAACCCTAACATGCATAATTCCAGCTCCGTGTCCAGCCTTCTCCTCAACAGTTTACCCATTCCCAATTTTCCAATAAACAGTATCCCCATTAACAACCTTCCACACGTCCCGGTGCACACGTCCCACAGCAAGAAGGACCAGGAGCCTGGCCAGGAACACGTCTATCAGAATGGAGAGCTTCCACAAGCCAGCATCCCACATCACACATCTTCTAAGTCTCCCTCCCGCTCCCGTGCACATTCTCCTTCCCCGCTCCCCACGAGGAAAGCAGGAAAGTGGCTGTACTCGTCTCTCAACGGCTCTGCTGAGCCTGCACACGTGGAGGACTACGGCTGTGGCACCAATGGCACCGAGAGGTCAAAGGGGCCCGTCCCCGAACCTCTGAGGGCTTTTAAAAATATCTCCCTGACAGAGCCGGCCCGCTGTCCCTCCCCAAGGCCTGCAGCCGCTGAGACAAACCCTTTGATTGGCTCGCTGCTGCAGGAGAGACAGGAAGTTATCGCCCGGATCGCACAGAGGCTTAACTTTTGTGACCCCACAGCACCCCCTCTCCCTCTTGGCCTTTTCAATCCTGACAGCTCTCCCAAAGTTCTGTGGGGCAGTAACCATGACAACATTACCGCCAGTAAGACCAAAGAGTCTGAGACGCCCCCCTATGAGTCTGGGGGCTGTGAGTGGCAAGGTACACCCATAGCTGAGCCTTGCTTTACTGAGAGGAAAGCCCCAGCCTGCAGAAAGCTCAAGATGGTGGAGAAAGGAGATGGCGAGATGGGCAGAAGAGGGCTGGGGCACAGTGAGACGAAGAAGGAAAGGGATAGAGAGAGCTCTTTGCTCGCCCAAGCAGTACAAGACATTACCAGACTTATCCAGGAGAGACTGTCTGCCCCCTCCCTCTCGCCCATGCACAGCAGGAGCAGCAGCCCTGTGCACCACACACACACAACAACCGTCACACACACAGTGCGCACGTACTTACACACCACACACACGCCACAAGCGTGCTCTACCACTGCCACCAACGGCTACACTAATGGCCACGGGCCTCCCGGAGGAAACACGCACGCATCTGTGCCTCACCCGCCCATTTGCACTGACGAGCCCCGCGACGGTCCAGGGACTGGGCGCCATTCAGTCCCGGCTCTCAACGGTGCTCCCGCTACACTTGAAGCGCCCTCGTTAAGGAGCCGGCCCCACCCCCAGGCTGCTCCGTGTTTACAAAGGTCTCTACAGGACCGGGTCCGGAGCCCCAGCAGCCACCATGCCCCCTCTGCCTTCTCTGTCCCTGGAAAGAGCCGAAGGACGAGGCCGAGCTCCAACGGGCCTGCTGACGATTCCAGCGCAGCCATGAAGTCCAACAGAAGCCACAACCACACCGAGCCTCCTTTTCAGAGCCAGGCGCACACACAGCCCTGTGCCAGTGGCCAGGCCCCCTCCTCCCCCTCCTCCTCCTCCTCCTCCTCCTCCTCCTCTTCCTCCCAGGATGAGAATCAGGCACCTGCAGAGTCTGGATGCTCCGTGGCTCTGGATGCTGCTGCTCATCCTTCTTTCCTGGTAAGACAGGACCTCTCTTCATACCTCTGTGTGTGCCAGTTGATCATATTGGTGTGGGTGTTTGCGTTGCTGGTGGGGGGTGGGACCCTGATGCTAGGAGCTTGACTTAAGTTACAGTCAAACTCTCTTCTTCTCTTTGCACCAGCGCGCTCACAGCCCCTCCCCTCTGCGTCCGTGCAACAGCTGGAAGAAACAAAATCGCCACTCATTAGACGCCACAGCCACCAAGGCCTTTCACCCTCGGACTGGCCTGGCCCTGCTCTCCAGTCCCGTAAGACCCCCTGCTCTCTGCACCTTGGCCTACCTTCACGTTCACACCCTCCTTCATTCTTCCAAGCTCCGCAGTCTCAGCTATCAAATATGAAACTTTTGGTGTTCTAACCTCTGACCTCTGATGTGCTTATCGTTGTGTGTGTGTGTGCGTGCGTGCATGTGTACGTGCGTGTGTGTCAGGTTCCCCAGAGGAAGAACCAGACTGGCTACTTTGACAGCCTGCTCAGCTGTAAGGGTCTGCCTTGGGCCGCTGGGAAAAGGTACCTGCTCCCTCACCGGGATTTCTTCACTCTGTCCGTCTCTGTGCAGCTTTAATGACCTTTGTCAGGCTTTCTAGCAATATCGCAATTGTCACTATTGTGATTGAAGATGTTTTAGGTCACCAGCAACATTAAGGGAACTGCACGCTTTGGAGGGAAGGATGTGGTAGACGACAGAGGAGAAATCCAGCTGTTATTTAATCGCTGACGCTCTAACGGGGCTTTGGATCAGCCACTGGTTCTAGAATCGATGCCTCTGTGTGTGGAGGTCAGACAATAGGAGCATTGTTGTGGGCAGTGAAGGTCAGGTCACGGTCAGCTCAGCCCTGTTCTGCTGACTGGACCTCTCACGCTGCCACCTGCTGAAGCTCTGCTGGACGTTTCTCTAGAAGCGAGCACATTCAGCTGAGAACGGCAGACACAAGTGATTTGAGCACACGTGGCTGTGCCCACACGCAGCTGCTGTGGGTGGGCATGCAGAGCTGCTTTAAAGGCAGATGGAAGATTTTCGCTGTCAGTCAGACCAGATGAGTTCAGGGAGGTTGACCTGTAAGCAGAACAGTCTTTTGACCTGTTTTATGTGTTTGCCCTTCGGTTTTGAAGTTTGACATGTTAAAACTATTTCTGCTGTGTTGCATATCATTTCACCTATTTTTGATTATTTCCATAGAAATAAGAGTACCCAGAGGCTGTATTTACACAGGCCAGGAACGCTGGTCAGCATGCTCTCTGACTGGGCGGACTTTAAACGTGTGGCTCAGGTGTGTGTTGTCGTGTTTGCAGGGTGTGTCCAAAGAGAGAGGGCTACACAGAGGAGGCGGAGCAGCAGTTTAGTGCCAGCGCTCCACCTGCCAGCCTGAGCCTGCTGGGAAACTTTGAGGTACAGCAGACAAACCCAGTTAGGCCTTCAGCTCAGCTGGGGCCACCACGTCAAGTACAGGCGCTCACGTGGTTCTTTGGTCACTGACTGTAAAAAAATCTTTGCTGCTTTGTTTGAAAGGAAAACAAACTTGGCTAAAAACGCTGATTTCAAATGTGTGATTGAACGAAAACCTGTAGGAATGTGTGCTGAACTACCGCCTGGAGCCTTTAGGTGTAGTGGAGGGTTTCACTGCTGAGGTGGGTGCCAGCGGCTCCTTCTGCCCCAGCCACCTGACCCTACCTGTAGATGTGTCCTTCTACAGCGTCTCAGATGACAACGCTCCCTCACCATATATGGTGAGAGTCTTTCCCCAAATTGTCTGATCAGTAATTCGGTTTGCTTTGCTCAGGCTTCATGACTTTTTTTTGTGTGTATGCCAGCTCCATTTTTAAGCATTTTTGTATGTTCTTACAGGGTGTGATAAACCTGGAGTCTCTAGGGAAAAGAGGCTACCGTGTACCTCCATCAGGAACCATTCAAGTGGTGAGGGAACCTTTCTGGTCTACTTTACAAATGTGGACATTTTCAAGTATTAGTGAATTTCCCATGTCTGGAATGAATAAAAGTACTTCTATTCTATTCTATTCTATTCTATTCTATTCATACCTGTCACTGCAGAACAAAGCAGACACCAGTAATGATTAAAAGAGAGACCCCTAGTGGCTGTAGCTGTGAACTGTCATGCTGCCGTATAGGCGTGGTTTTAGTGTATTTTTTAAGGTATCTTTTTGAACATGTGTTTAACTTTTATCTTTCTCAGACCTTATTTAACCCCAACAAAACGGTGGTGAAGATGTTTGTTGTGATGTACGACCTACGAGCCATGCCAGCCGGGCACCAGACCTTCCTACGCCAGAGAACCTTCTCTGTTCCTGTCCGCCGCGACACAATCAATCAGATCAGCAAGAAGCCCCTGTCCCACGGACGCACCTTGCGCTACCTCGTTCATCTGAGGTGAACTGGCTGGCAGATTGTTTCTTTGGGGTTTAAAACTGCTGTTTTCCTGTGTCGTTCACCCTTCTCATCCTGGTCCGATCCCTACCAGGTTCCAGAGTTCCAAGTCTGGGAAGATCTACCTCCACAGGGACATCCGCCTGCTGTTTTCCAGGAAGTCCATGGAGGTGGACAGTGGTGCTGCCTATGAGCTTCAGTCTTTCACAGAGTCCCCCGTCGATCCTCCGTTTTCTCCACGCTGCTGAGACGGCCGCCGCCTCTTCACTGGGTCCAGTGGCACATCGATGCCAGCGACAGACTCTGACCCGGCCATGGCCCTTGGACAAGGCTTTAAAAGCCAACAGGTCCAGGCACAGCAGTCAACAAGACTTGAGCTGGCCATTGCCCAAAAGCTTCAGCTGAGACGCTGGGAGACTGGTCAGAACTACTAGCTTGTTCTCTGTCCTGGGTCCGAGTGGGTCAGAACCTGCTGGGTACTGTACATGATGGCTAATCATTTCCCTGCTTGTGTGCGTACACCCTCCAGCGTCTGGCAGGAGAGGGGAGACAACACCGATTGTTAACCCTTGAAATATTTTAGCAGAGTTCAGGCATTTTTACCATGTCCAAAAAAACTCAATCAGACCTTACAATCTTTATTTTTCTTATAGATTCAGTAGAGAACATGGCCTTCTAAGAGAAAACTTTTTGTTTTCAATCCTTAACAATTCCTATCATTGATCTTGAAATTATCATTTTTTTAACCCTGTGTTTCCTCACTTTGGGGTGGAGAGTGCGCAGACTGACGAGGGAGAACGTGACAAACCGAGCCATAACATCACATTTAAAAAAACAAAAAAAGAAATGAAAGAAAGAAAGAAAAAAGAAAATATTATGGACCACTATAGAAGCAGAGTAGAGTCGAAAGCATCACTGCAGACATCAAAAGTGCACTGTGGATTCTTTTTCTCATTTTAACTGGAAATGAATCAGAAAATAGTAATATTATAATAATTTTGTACTGTTACAGAACCACTTTCTTGAAAGTGTTGCAATAGAAGTGTAACTTTAGTTTAGTGTTTACACATTCTCTCAGTTTACTTAACCAATTTATTTAATATTTAAATCACTCTTTCAGTTACTACTTGTGACGTCTGTCATGCTAACGTAATGTAGTGCAAACTGTATATCATAGTATGTATTTTTGACATGAATATTCAAATCTGAAAAAATATATCTTCTGAAGCAATCAAAAGATGCTGCCTAGGCTGCTGTTGTAGTTTGTTTGCTTTTCTACCACTCATGTAGGGAGAGAAAATATAGAAAATATCACATGCATGTATAGTAAAACTCTATTAGTTATCTTATTCATCCATGGATGACTACATGGATGTGTTGAACAGTTTTGTCATGGTAAAGGTTGCAGAAAACCTCTTCAGAGGTCGATTTGGAACACAAAGTTACTAGTATTCAACAAACAGGACTTCCGGTGGCCTCTGCGAGCATCACGTCATGTTTACGTAAGGACAAGATATGCTGTTACAAATCTGGATTTGTTCCAACACATGGCTCCAACAGCTGATCGGCGCGTTACGCAACGCAAATCCGATCCCGGGACTTAGATGCGCGTGCACGACCAGGCGTGAGCGCGCGTGGTGTCTCCGCCAGTGACGTAGTATTTCTTGTGCGGAATCGTGAGCTCGTCGGGACTCGTGTGGTGAAGGGAGGTCCTGGCAGCGGGGCATTCGTGGCTCTCCCAGATCACCGTGTTCTAAAACAATGTCGGGGGACAACGAAGACACGCAGCCGGCTGAGGAGTCGCCCGCTGATGAGAAGGTATCGTTAACGGTACCTGTCCTGCAGCAACAGGAGCGCCGTTGACTTAGTTATGGTGCTACGTTAGAGAAGCTTAGCGTCACCGTTCCGTACCAACTATTGTTGACTTATCAACCGGTAATCTACAAACGGCATGTTCAAAAGATAGGTTTTTAACCTCGCAAAGACATTGTGCTGCCGCTTCCCACGGATGTTTTTTCGGTTGGAGCAGATGTTTCGAACAGGTGGTTTGAATGTCAGTAGCGGTAATGTTAGTAGCTCGCTATTTTTTGGCTGTAATATTTATTCATATATGTACAGATTGTGATTGATTGTTTTAGGCCAGGCACTTGTTAGACTGCGCATTTATTAGGGGTCCTAGCAATTTACTTCAGGTAGTTGGACGTCTACGTCTGGGTAAAATTGACGCTGTAAACCGACTGTTAATATATAAATTCAGCTTTTCAAATAAAGTCATAGTACTTTTCTTCTTACACAAAGCGTGTAAATAGAACACTAACTGTCATGACAGACACGGGGAAGAGTTAGCAAAGGTGCTAACATGATCTAAGCTAGTTCCGTCGGATTTACCGCCGCCAAGGAGGTCAGTATGTGTTTGTTTGGCTAGTAGCAGAATTACTCAAAAATTAATTTATTGAAAATTTCTGAAAATGTTGATAATGGGTCAAAGAACTTTGACCTTTGGTCTTCAAAAGTGATTGACAGTGTCACACACTGGCTGTCACGGATTTGTGTTTTACAAGTAGATAACTCTACTTCGAGGAAACAAACGACAACTCAAGAGACTTGGCTAAACCGTTAGCAGCTAATTCCACCAGTCATTGTAATGTAATGTAATGTGTTGTAATGTGTGTTTGTGACGCATATTACAACAGTCATTAAGGGTTAGGTTCACTCCACAGGGTGTAATGTGTCTTTATGACAGGGACTGACGCAGTAGCGACCTTGCTTTACTCTGAGGTTTGTGTACATTAGGTTGACAGTCAGATTATGTCTAATCTGTAGTTTGGAGGAATTAAAACCACCTGGGTATTTCTCCACTGAACATCTTGATCATTAATAGCATTTATTCGCAATTAAATGCAGTTTTTGCAATACTTATGTTAATGGAAAAGTGGTAACATATTATTTTTATTTGTGTTATTGTGGTTGTGTTGCCATATTCTGTTTAATATTCAATAATTATGTTATATGCTCCTTATTGTGATTAATTAGATACAGAAAATGTTTACTTTGAAAGCATTTTTGCAGTCTAGTTTTTAAATGATTATTATAGGAGGGACGTCTCATCTCCCTAAATGCCCCACCCCGTTGCTCTGATGGAAAATTCTTGATTCTAGCTGAAAATTCATTTAGTGGAAGTTGACTTTCATTCTTTCATTTAGGTGAGTTTTTTTAACATCTCCTTTTTTTTTTTTCCTCGGGAGATTCAGGACAAGGTGCTCTGTCCTGAAAAAGCCGAGGAGGCTAAACTGAAGGCCAGATACCCACAATTAGGAAACAAACCAGGTGGCTCCGATCTGCTCCGGAAACGCCTCCAGAAAGGAGTAAGTATTGTCAGATTTGTCTGTAAACTTAAAGTTAATACACATGGAGCAGATTGTAATCTGGCAATGGCAGCTATGCTTGGACACCACCAGTTAAGTAAAGCACCTGTACCGACAGCCACGACAGTACCTGTCCTCAGCAACACTAATGACTGAGAATTATCAACTCAAATCCAGTAACTAGTCTTCAGTGATGTACACCAACTGGTCTTAATCAATACGGGACATGAAGAAAGATGTAGAATTTCACATGGTGACTCGTAAAATTCCCAATAAAACGGACTTTCAGGCTGCTCATCTCTGCCAAAATTACAGCATAGCAAGTTTTTGGTGACTAAATGTAGCAGGGAATTACCTGAAAGTCTCCTGTCATCATGGTGGTGCAGGTTGATTTTAAAAAAGGCTCCAGCGTGTCAGTAACAGGTGAAAACAATCTCGCGTTCTCCGTTTTTCCATCTGGTCTCCTTTCCAGCAAAAGTATTTTGACTCTGGGGACTACAACATGGCCAAAGCCAAGGTACAGAACAAACAGGTGCCCACGGCTGCCCCGGAGAAGGCCGAGATCACGGGAGACCACATCCCCACCCCCCAGGACCTCCCCCAGAGGAAACCATCCCTGGTGGCCAGCAAGCTGGTGGGCTGATGTGGACAGAGCCTCCCCAGCAGCCCTGCAGGCCTCCCCACCGCTCGGCTTCAGGACCCCACCCATTACAGCCACCCAGTCTACCCCCCCAGTCCAAATTGGCTCCTTGTCCTTACATTTCCAGGTTGCTTTGACGCTACTTCCTTTCCCTTTGATGTATGATGAGGGGACGTCTGAGTGTGATGGTGACCACAGGACTGTAAGGCTGCGCTACAGCTGATGGGCTTCGTGGGCCCGAAGAGACAAATACAAGCAGCAGAAGGTGTTCTTGGATGCTTGGAGGGCTTCAGTGTGGTCAGCAGGATCCTGTGATGAGGAACTGAGTGGACATTTATACAGATATTTGTTCCTTTTCTAAAAGCAGGCAGACTTTTAGAGCGTTGTATTAGTATTTATGATGCATGATGGCTCCAAGAAAGCCAGAGGCTCAGTCTGGTCGAAGCTTTGGCTGGAGCTGTTGATTGGTTGAATGAACGTGCACGTGTGACACCAATCTCACCGAGCTTTGTTTCAAGTCAAGGTTGTGCAGACGCTGGGGAACAAATCCGAGAGGATGCAGGCACTGAGTTTCACACTGAGGATGCATCCTTAAAACTCAGCGTTCCACTCTCACAGTAGAGTGGAGGGGGTCCAGCCCCGCCCCCTTTCAGGCCAAGGTTAGTGTTCCGTTGTCAGGATGGAGACGCCACTGCTGAGAAGGACGCTGCTTCACAGACTGAAGGAGCATTTCTCGTCAGCAGGGGGCAGTGTTGGCCTGTGTAGAGGAGAATAAAGTGGGAGCAGCTCTGGGTTCTCTGGGGATACTGTTCAGACACTGACAACATGTAAATCTTCTCTCACTAACGTTCTTATGATACTAACCCTAGAGAGTGCTTGGGGGCCGTTCTGACTGGACACAGTTGAAGAGGGGACGAGGTGAAGGGAAGGCTTCGTCAGGCTGCTCTGTGCATGGACATGCTGCCTGCTGTCTGTGTCTTGGTGCCATTTTGTTGGTGTAAATAAAATAGTTTTGCACAAATGTTTGTGTGTCGTTTTAATGCAAAAGTGTTGCTCCATAACTTGGTAAATTTGCCATTGAAGTTATGATTGTTGTAAGATTGTGAACTACAGAGGTGTCACTGATTTCACAGATATTTGAACACATATTTGCTTAGGCCTTGGGAAAGGCAGCAGAAGAAGGAACCTCTGGAGGAGCAGCGGCTCTCAGTGACAACATTTAGGCATAACCATCTGCCCTTCCTCCTGGTTGTCATGGCAAATGGGACTGGTGAGGATGGACAGTCCGGAACAGAGCAGCCACCCGGCAGTGGAACACAGGAGGGACTTTCGCGTGGTCCACAAGCATAGAAGCAAACCATGCACCAGTCAGTCATATCATATGTACAGTCCTTCAAAATCCAACTTGTGCAGACAAAGACGCGTTGAATCATGATACCGACAGGTTGTTATGATTGTTTGGACTCTAAATCTCTGAAATGTGACGTGTTTGTTTTGTTGGTGTAGTTTTGCATCTTGACCACCTAGGGGCGCTGTTTTCCTGAAGTCGCTGTCTTCTCTGGGCTGAATCATCTCATCCATCGTACCCAGAATGCAAAGTGAGACGCCGAAACAGCCTCGGTCCTTCCAGATGATCCTGGCGATGGGAGACTCACCTTCCACTTGAATCCGGACACGCCACGAAGGATTTTCTTGCTCCGCTCCATGAAAACACTCCCTCGGTCCCATGCAGCGTGGACACCTGGCCGACTCGTAACCGAGATTGGAGAGAGGATCTAGCGACGGATCGCCATGGCAGCCTCGGAACTGTACACAAAGGTGAACCAAAGTGGATATTTGTCCGTCCTAGCCTGGTGTTAGCATGTCGGCTCCGCAAATGCCCAAAGCCGGAGCTTTTAGCCTCGTGCTAAAATACGTTTCAATTTTCTGATGTCGATTCGGTTTGGTTCTAAAAAAAAAAAACAAAAAATAACCAGTTCTGCTGGGGCTTGGAATGAATGACAGTGATGTTGGACCCGCAGTAAAACCTTCTGTTGAGTCTGATTTAAAAATAGAGCCTTCACACGCGCACGGCAGCCAGGCGTGTGCGCTGACAGCTGTGCTTGTTTTACCAACCGTTCTGTTTAGTCATTTGGTAATATATATTTGTCATTTGCCACCACGTTTTCTCACTAAAACACAGAAATCTCCCCCCGGGCCTCGGCGTTATCTCCCCCCACCAGAGGCTATGATGACGCAAAGGCGGTGCCAGACTCTGCTTCGACGATTTTCTGCCGTAAACTTGTCTTTAATTCAGACCCGCACACGTAAAGGCCTTTTGCTCTTGTGGTTTACTGCGCCCCAGCCCTTTCCTCGGGCTTACGTACATGTTTCCAGGACTGACAGTCGAGTTCTGTAAATTGGGTACCGCTGAGATGCTGCGACGAGCGCCGCATCCTCAGCTTAGCATCCTCCTTTAGCGTCCTCCTTTAGCATCCTCCTTTAGCGTCCTCCTTTAGCGTCCTCCTTTAGCGTCCTCCTTTAGCTTCACCCTTTAGCATCCAGGATGTTTGGAGCAGCAGAGGCCCTGGAGCCTCCCCGGAGCTATAAATCCCCAGATGCTCCCTAGAACCAACATGACACTTGTGCTTGGTGGCACATTCACAAGGTCACATCTGCATGTGTGAACTCTGAACCCTGTGTGTGTGTGTGTGTGTGTGTGTGTGTGTGGAGATGAGTCACCCATCCCCTGCTTGAAAGCTGTATTCTGATGAGAAGTTTGAAGATGAGGGGAATTGTGACTGATTCTGACCATTGAAATTCTTCTGAATCAACATAAAGCACTTCCAGGGAGATGTCGCCACTGCTGGGGGGATTTCCAGCAGCTGCTATCTTAAGGACTCCACATTTGTGAAGACGATTGGTGAGAGAGCAGCTCTAATCCAGCTGGCAAGGGATTGAACTCTGTGCCAGAGGCTCCGAGCTTTCAGACAGCTCTGAAAGCTCGGAGCCTCTCAGACGCTGATTTCTCATCTCACCCTGAGCTTTGATCTCAGAACATAAAAGCTGCAAATGTCAGGCTTGCTTTTCGCTTGTCTTTTCATGGTTGACGCTAGCTTGCAGGGTCTGAAGTTGCCTGGAAATATCTGGACGGCCCACAGTGATGAATCGGTCCACCTTTACAGTCTGGATTAACCCTAACCCTAACCCTAGGTTTCTGCTCTGAATGCCTCCGTCTGTTTTAAAAGTCCCGCCTCTCATGCATGACCCCTCAATTTTCTTTGGGCTGGAAAACACTCTGGTCTTTGTGTGTGAGTTAGCCATATATGCTAGCTGGGCGTCTCACTGCCCCACACACACACACACACACACACACACACACACACACACACACACACACATACTCACAGTATCGGATCATGGAAGATTTTGGCGAGAGACCGCTGGATGCAGATGAAAACGTTGTTTACAGACGCGTCCAACAGTAGGAAAAGCATCTGTATATGTGAGCGTGTGTCAGAGCTTCTGAGATGGACTCTATTTTAGGAGGAGTGCAGTTTTATTCATGTGGTTATAAATAGGTGAGCTGTGGTTAGCTGCAGTGCAGCGAGCTGGGATGTGGGTGTAGATGGGCCGTGCTTGGCTGAAGGTGACACACTAATGAACTATGCTCCAGAATAGAAGAGAATATATGTTTATTATCCTGCAATGGGGAAATGTCAGTATCCCAGCAGCAGCACACAGGAGCTTAAATTGTGAGTAAAATGACCCAGATGAGCCCTAACCCAGCTGGGCCACAGGAAGCCTGTGGTTGGGCTTCAAGACGGTTTTTCTACCTTTGAAGGTCGTTTCAGAGATTGTTAGCTTACAGGAGGTCTGTCCTCACACTGTTAGCAGCTTGTCTCCTGAGAGGAATGTCAGTGCTCACTGTGGCCCCCTACTGGCCCCAGAGAAACATGCGTAACCTGTTGTGATCTTTGAACTTGTGTGAGGAACAGCTTGAAGACTCGGTTCTGCTGAACACAACCCTAACCCTACACCAGCTTGACTCCGCCCTGATGACCAGAGTAGACAGCTGTTGTTGTGGCTTCAGGGTTGGAAGGGGCGGGGCCTCACAGTGATGATGTCATCAGCAGCTGAAGGTAAGGAAGACACCTGATGCTGCTGAGGAAGATGATTTGAGGAAGATGAAAGCAGCGGAGCCTGATGTTTGGCAGGAGGAGGTGATGCTCTTTGAGTCATTCTTTAGCCCGGTCATGTGAGCCAATCTGCCGTAGTTTCCGTACCCTCCGGCTGCGATTAGGAGCATGTGCCTTCGGTTACTGACATGATGAGCTCAGGGTCATTGACGCTGCTCCTGCACGTTGGCGGAGCTCGCACACACTGGCGGGACATGCTTGGGTAGCACCTAACCCTAACCCTAGCGCTGGCACAAATCTAGACATTTCCTCATCTTTTGTTTTGTTCGAGGCTCCTGCGTGGCTTTAACCCTAACCCCCTAACCTAACCCAACCCTAACCTAACCTTAACCCTAATCCTAACCCTAACCTAACCCAACCCTAACCTACCCCTAACCCCCTAACCCAACCCTAACCTAACCTTAACCCTAACCCTAACCCTAACCTAACCCAACCCAACCCTAACCTACCCCTAACCCCCTAACCCAACCCTAATATTCAGGAATATTACCAAGTTGTGTTTCACCTTTGGAATATTTGCCGCTCCTCATCAACACTTTCCATCCAGCATAAACCAAAACATTCTTCTCATGACTTTGACATCAGCAAAGACGTGTTTCCTTGTCTGGAGATCGTCTGCTGCCACTGGGCTCATGTGATGGAGGGAGAAGGTCCAGATGTTTGACAGACAGCGGGGATGGCCGCTCATCTGTCACATGACAGGGAAGCTGGGGGACCATTGGTGATCGCAGCACAGTGGGGAGGTCTGATTGCAGCAGCTGGGGCTGGAGCTCAGTGCTCCATCAGCCACCGCGTGCGGCTGGAAGCGTCCAGAAGACTTCTAGCATGAGGTAGCGAGCTGACAGAGACAGGATGCACTGGGAGTTGGAGTACATGTACGCTGACGTAAGTCTGCTTCTCCTCAGCCTTTTCCTCATGAATCATTCAGTTTGGCTGGAAAGAAAAGCTCTTGATGTGGGTGCAGCACGGAGCCGTGCTGGCACAGCCGTGCACTACTGGCTCCCAGCAGCAGCACCAAAACCAGGTCTGGCTGGGACTTTAGGGTTTGGGGTTAGGTCTTTGAGGTATACAGTCGGAGATGCCAGCTGTACAGCTTTAGGTTAGGTCTTTGAAGTGCCAGCTGGGACAACATCAGACTGGTGGTCACGCTTGGTCCAGTCCCCCGTCCAGCCTGACGCTTGGGAAGATGTGCTGATCACGGCGCTTCTTTTGTCTTCGTGGATCCGACAGAAGTGACCTCAACGAGCCAAAGGGGACTAAAGTAGTGTGAAGAAGTGCTGGGCAGCTCTGATCGCTGCTCAGCGGACATGCTAGTCTAAGGGGGGGAACCAGAGCGAGACGAGGACCAGGCTTCCAGCAGCCCAGCTCTCCAACACCACGGAGCTCTGTGGTGCTCCGGCATGCTGCTGCGTATGTCCAGCTGAGCAGAAAAACAGCAGATTCTCACATGAGGGCATCATGTGACGAGGCCTCGGCACTCTGGGACTCCATTGATGACTTTCCTGGGAATTTTATGAGCCCAAATGTTGTTTGCTGGCAGTCGCAGCAATCAGAGCCTCACTGGATTCCCTTATGTCCTCTTGGTTCCAGACTTGATTAGAGAACCGGCTCATCTTCACGAGACTGTCTCTGTCCACCACAGTTGGCTGGTTAGTGTTGTTAGCTCAGGGTCCGTCTGGTAGAGGACACATCTGGGAGCCTCCTCAGAGGACAGCTGAGAAGGTTCACAGCAGGCCAAGATGGTTGGAGTCCTGCTAATTTGCTCCTGACTCGGGGCAGAGATGCACAACCATGGTGTGCATGCCCTCCACACACACACACACACACACGCACACACACCAATGTCACCTGCCATTCTCAGGCTTGATGATCTGCTCCAGGAGGATCAAGAGATAAAGGAGAGTTTAGTTGGTCTGACTTCAGAGAGTCTTTGGCTTCATGCGGACAGATCCCAGGCGTCTCTGGCCCCTGGAACTAGAGCAATCAGGCCCTTTTCTTTGTTTTTCCCCTACACTGATGGCTGCATCTTTTGCTCCTGTTGTGTGTTCTCCCTCTTCTCTCTCGGCGGAGTTAGCCAGCAGCAGCCTGTAGCCGTGTGTGACTCTAATCACGCTGCCCAATAAGATTAGGCTGGGTTAAAGATCACATTAGGCTAATCTGGATCCTTTCACTATAAACCAGCATTCAAATCTGTCGTTCACCTTGAACAGCAGCCTTTTTCTGTTGGCGTGGCGATGGAAGGGAAACATGCATCACAGCGGAAACTAAACTCATCTGATAACTGAATCCAGGCTCATTTTTGGCGGCTGAAATTCTCCACATAGTTGTGTATTCCTGCTCCATCAGAGATGTGTGTGTCACAAAGATGTGGAGGAGAAATGGACTCTGTCCTCCCCCTCTCTCCCCCTCTCTCCCTCCCTCTCCCCCTCTCTCCTTTCCTCTCCCTCTCTCCCTCCCTCTCTCCCATCTCCTCAGTAGTTTATGTAGTCGTTAGTGTTTAGAGATCAGTGGTGTGTGTGTGTGTGTCATGGAGAATCCAGCCAGTCTCCTCACATGCTCCTGCGGTGGACGTGCTGCTGACACTTGTGTGCATGTGTTTGTTGTTTGTTTGTTGTTTAGAGGCTGTTTGACAAATGAAAGGTTGCATCTTTGTTCTCACTTCGGTGCCCCAGATCTGCTTAAACAAGCAGCGTCAGCTGATCCGAAGCGGTTCTGCTACTTGGACGTGTCCATGGTCACAGACCTGTGAGGGTTCTGCAGGAACCTGTTGATTTAAGTTGGACTCGACCATCCTGTAACCAGCTCGTGTGTTTTCCTACGTCTACTTTTGCAGCTGAATTCTTCAGCCATGTGACTGCCAGCATTCATCAGCTCACAGCACATGTCTGATCAGCTGATGCCTTCAGTCACAAGTCTGTACAGACTTTTATAGTGGTGTGTGTGTGTGCGTCACAACCACATTCTTCCCTTGTATTCAGCAGGTTCACAGACCATTAACAATCTCCTGAACTCCTGAGATGGAAAAGCTTCTAGTGTTTTCTCAGCAAGTTCAGGCTGCTGTAACCATTATGATCAGCCATGAGATCAGCTCTGAGATCAGCTGAGATCAGACTTGACATCAGCCCTGACATAAGCCCTGAGATCAGCAGAGATCAGCTCTGAGATCAGCTGAGATCAGCCATGAAGTCAGCCATGAGATCAGCACCGAAATCAGACATGAGATCAGCTCTGCGATCAGCTGAGATCAGACTTGACATCAGCCCTGAGATCAGCGGAGATCAGCCCTGAGATCAACCATGAGGTAAGTGGAGATCAGCCCTGAGATCAGTTGAGATCAGACTTGATATCGGCCATGAGATCAGCAGCTCTGAGATCAGCCATGGGATCAGCTCTGAGGTCAGCTAAGATCAGCTCTGAGATCAGCCATGAGATCAGCTGAGATCAGCCCTAAATTCAACCCTGAGATCAGCAATGAAATCAGCCCTGAGATCAGCCATGGGATCAGCCATGGGATCAGCCCTGAGATCAGCTGAGATCAGCTCTGAAATCATCCATGAGATCAGCTGAGATCAGCCCTAAAATCTGCCTGGAGATCAGCCATGAGATCAGCTGAGATCAGCCATGAAGTCAGCCATGAGATCAGCCATGAAGTCAGTCATGAGATCAGCTCTGAGATCAGCTCAGCAGGCTGGAGGACACCTGTCAGGTGGATTTGTTTTTCAGCAGCAGGTTCTTCTGCTTCCTGGTCTCATTTTAAAGCTGAACCTGGGGAATTTTCTCGGTGTTTTCATTGAAGTGAGAACAGTTTATGGGGCATCAGAAGAGAGAAGGGACCTTTTCAGACCAGCTGAGTTCAGTCAGTCGTGCTGATCTCTCTCACACACACACACACACACACACACACACACACACACACACACCTGTGAGTCCATAACAATCAGCCCTCAGTCTTCCTCATTCAGTGTTTTTACCATTTAGTGGTGAGCCAGTGTCGTGGTGTCACCTCAGCCGGTTACTGGGTGGTCTCCTGACCACTGGAAACATGGTGTCTGCCCCGAACTCGGGCTGACTTTTGTATTTATTGTCCTTTCTGTGTTCCTCAGACTGCTCGGGTGTGGATCCCTGATGCAGAGGAGGTGTGGAGGTCCGCTGAGCTGACCAAGGACTACAGGAATGGAGACGCTTCCCTTCAGCTGCTGCTGGAGGATGGAACGGTGAGCATTGTCTGAGGGACGCTTGCATGTTCTGTCCATGGTCCGGACAGCAGCACCCCTGCGAGGGGGTAAACTGCAAGAAGATGGGTGGATGGTCTGGTGGGCCTAAAAGAATATAAAAAGTATATGTGTTTGATCTTCAGAGTCTTGAGCACACCCTGGACCCCAAGACAAAGAACCTGCCTTATCTACGAAACCCTGACATCCTGGTGGGCGAGAACGACCTCACAGCGCTCAGCTACCTCCACGAGCCAGCCGTGCTGCACAATCTCAAAGTCCGCTTCGTGGACTCCAAGCTCATCTACACTTACTGCGGTAGGAGTCGCTCCGCTCGTGTTCACTCTGACCACGGTGATACCATGGAGCCCTGGACTGATCCACCAGCTTAGATGTGTGGTTTCCAACCCGTCGGTGTCGTTGGCCTGTAACCATGACAGGTTACAGGCAATAACATTCTGTTATTGCCACTGCTCACCGTTTAAACGCTTGAAGCAGCCATTCTCACACATATTTGCTTTTCCCGTCCGTGTGGCCACGAGCCATGCGTTCCGGACCTGTAGGGGGCAGTATTTCCCCCTGCCTACATCAGTACAGTAACATTTTTAAAGCCTGTTAAACTCTACTTGTTTTCAAGGCATTTTAAAAGCTTCTATATGAACACATTACCTTCACACACACTAATCTTAGCTGTGTTTTGGGTTGTAGGAATTGTTCTGGTGGCCATCAACCCTTATGAGAGCCTTCCCATCTACGGGACAGACATCATCAATGCTTACAGTGGTCAGAACATGGGGGACATGGACCCACACATTTTTGCTGTGGCAGAAGAGGCATTTAAACAAATGGCCAGGTGAGTGTGCGTGGAAGCGTTCCTGGCTCTTCAGGTCTCCTCAGTGCTCAGTCCCCCAGTTCTCTGCAGGGTTTGTAGGTCAGTACGCAACCAGAAATAGTCTCACGGCGAGCGCTCAGTTGTGCATTACAGGTATGACCTGCGACCCAAAGTTGGATAAAGCAGGCACAGAAAATGGATGGAGGTATGAAACGAGTTTCTCTCTGTCTCTGTAGGTCAAACGCTTAAAAAGGCTGAATATACAGGAGAAAAAGAAATTCAGGCAGACTTGAATGCGACAGCGAAACAGAGTCTCCTCAGGACAGTGAAGCAGCAGAGTCTCCTCAGGACAGTGAAGCAGAGCAGAGTCTCCTCAGGACAGCGAAACAGAGTCTCCTCAGGACAGTGAAGCAGAGTCTCCTCAGGACAGTGAAGCAGAGTCTCCTCAGGACAGCGAAACAGAGCAGTCTCCTCAGGACAGTGAAGCAGCAGAGCCTCCTCAGGGCAGCGAAACAGAGCAGAGTCTCCTCAGGACAGCGAAACAGAGCAGAGTCTCCTCAGGACAGTGAAGCAGCAGAGTCTCCTCAGGACAGCGAAGCAGAGTCTCCTCAGGACAGCGAAACAGAGCAGAGTCTCCTCAGGACAGTGAAGCAGAGTCTCCTCAGGACAGTGAAGCAGAGTCTCCTCAGGACAGTGAAGCAGAGTCTGTGCAGGCGGGCTGGCTCAGCTTTGCCTGCAGCATCAAACATGTTCCGTCTGCTCCCAACTTTGAGTCCACTTTGTTCTTGTTCTCCTGTTGGCCCATCACCTGTAGCCAGTCTTAGGCTAAAGGGGAGGCGCAGTGAGTTCCTCTTCACACCCCCCTCTGTCTTCAGCCTCCTCCCTCCATCTTTCATCTTTGACCTGATGGTCATACAGACCTGAGCTGGACCACAGTGGAGAATCAGGTCCCGGCTTCTTTCTAGACCTTCAGAAGGGTGAGGTTAGGTGCCAAACAACAGCCTGATCTTTATTCTGAGCTGACCGTTGACCAACAGAAGACTGAGCCAACCCGAGGAGAAGGGGGGACACCCGTCTTTCAGGCAGAAATCACCCTCCTTCTTTCCCTCCAGGGTCAGGGTTAGGATTTAGGGATAGGGTTTTTAAGGTGGAGCTCTTGCTGTTGGTTGGGAGTTTTAAATAGATGATCCATTTTCTCCTTTGCTTTTCCTTTTTTTCCCATCAGGGATGAAAGGAACCAGTCGATCATTGTAAGTGGGGAATCTGGAGCGGGAAAGACGGTCTCTGCCAAATATGCCATGAGATACTTTGCCACGGTCAGCGGCTCCGCCAGCGAGGCCAACATTGATGAGAAGGTCTTGGCTTCCAACCCCATCATGGAGGTGAGGACCCTTGTTAGCCTTTTCTCTTCAAGAGACTAGAAGCAGAGGGCCTGAAGGTGGAGACTGCTCTGACTTTCTGTCTTCTGGTCTTCTGACGCTCAGCTGATGGAATGTGGATCACTCCAGCTGAATGTCAGTGTTGCTGCTGCTCATAGGTGCCTTACAACTCACCTCCCTCCTCCTCACTTCCTCATCACTCTTTCACCTCAGGCAACTCTCCTGTGTTGAAACGAAGTTGTGTGTGTGTGTGTGTGTGCTGCGTTTCCTCCTGAGGATAGGGAGGTAGAGAACTCTGCTGTGCCCATATGCCACCACTGCCCCTGCTTCCAGGCCCTCCCATCCCCCATCCAAGCCAGTTTCTGCTGCTCTCCATCGTCTTCCTCCCAGTCACCGTTTTCCCCTCCAGCCAGTCATGAGCTGACTGCAGGAATGGAAGGCTTTCCTTTACTGCCGTGATGTTGTTCCTCCCTCTTAAGTGTGGATGCAGATGGTTGCGTCAGCCTTTTCCGCTATTACAAAACGTGTGTGCATGTTTATGTGCACGTGGCTGATACCACGGAAGACTGGAAGACTGGAATACCTGTTCTGCTGAAAGGCTCCTTGTCTGACCTGAATGGCTGAGTGTTCTGACCCTGTAAGAAGGTCCTGTGTCGACTGCTCACGCACCGTTAATGCTGAGCTGCCCAGCAGCAGAAGCAGAAACAGAAGCTGCAGCTGCAGCAACAGAAGCATCTGTAGCAGAAGCAGAAGCTGCGGAAGCAGCTGCAGCAGAAGCATCTGTAGCAGCAGCAGAAGCATCTGTAGCAGCAGAAGCATATGTAGCAGCAGCAGAAGCATCTGTAGCTGCAGCAGCAGAAGCACCTGTAGCAGCAGAAGCAGCAGAAGCATCTGTAGCAGCAGAAGCATCTGTAGCTGCAGCAGAAGCAGAAACAGAGGCTGCAGCTGCAGAAGCTGTAGCTGTAGCAGCAGCAGAAGCATCTGTAGCAGCAGAAGCATCTGTAGCTGCAGCAGCAGAAGCACCTGTAGCAGCAGAAGCATCTGTAGCAGCAGAAGCATCTGTAGCTGCAGCAGAAGCAGAATCAGAAGCTGCAGCTGCAGAAGCTGTAGCTGTAGCAGCAGCAGAAGCATCTGTAGCAGCAGAAGCAACAGAAGCTGCAGCTGCAGAAGCTGTAGCTGTAGCAGCAGCAGAAGCATCTGTAGCAGCAGAAGAAACAGAAGCTGCAGCAGCAGAAGCTGTAGCTGTAGCAGCAGCAGCAGAAGCATCTGTAGCAGCAGAAGCATCTGTAGCAGCAGCAGAAACAGAAGCTGCAGCTGCAGAAGCTGTAGCTGTAGCTGCAGCAGCAGCCTGAGCCTGGCCGCCTGCTGCAGCCTGGCTGCAGTAAAGTCAACGTTGCAGGTTCTGAGCCAGTTTGTGTAATGTCCAAAGCAAGAAAACTGTTGTCACCTATCTGTTGCCGTCTGTCACACAGGCCATCGGTAATGCAAAGACAACACGCAACGACAACAGTAGTCGTTTTGGGAAATACATCGAGATCGGCTTCGACAGTCGCTACCGCATCATCGGCGCCAACATGAGGACGTATCTGCTGGAGAAGTCTCGCGTGGTGTTTCAAGTACGAACACACAGCAAATGTAGAGAGAAAAGCTTCATCTGAAAACAACAATACAACAGCGAGAGGACACAACTCATCCCTGCCTCTGCCTGCTGCCTCACAGGCTTTTGTTTGGGTTTCCCCTCTTCCTTATCCTCATTTTGTCCTCAGAAATATAAAATAAGGGTGTACATTTACAAAATGTAACGCTTTTCACATAACAAATGTTGCATGTCCATCAACGCATCTATTATCAGTTACATAACTTTATTTTCCTTCCCAACTGGTTGATCCTCTTGCTGAGATAACACAGACACACACATGAACACACACACACACACACACACACTGCTGTTACAGTCAGAACCTTTGAGGAATGAGGCCGTTGCTGTTAAACGTTCCCTCTTGGTATTTTTCACATGCTAGTCACCTAGCGCCCAGTCACAGACACACACGTGTGTGTGTGTGTGTGTGTGTGTGAGTGTGTGCGTGTGTGTGAGTGTCTGTGAGCCATCCCAGTAGGGGACACCTTCCCTGGACAGAACTGCAGGTGTCTGCCTGACACGTAGCTGTGGAGTCATGTGACCTTATCAGACGGGCTGATAATGGCGAGTGCAGGAAGTCAGTAAAAGTTACGTGTGTAGCTCATCTCCAACCCAAGAGCTTTACCGTCAGGGTATGAAGGACGATGAAAATAAAGACAGATTGAGGCTCCTCCAACGTCAAAGACACTGACACAGCAGGAGGAAGAGACGTCACCCACAAATCCACAAATCCAGAGCAGCAGCTGCCAGAAGCAAGAAGCAACGTTCAACACTTCAGACGGTACGACTCCACAGCCTTGGAGCAAACGCAGCAGAAGCACCGCCCCCTTTCTGTGCCAGACGACCTGAAGGATGGCGATGGGGTGCTGCTGGGCCGCTCAAGGCTTTAGCCAGCCAGGGTTGGGGGTACGGGTCTGCTTTGGACCGGATGCTGTGTTTGACGGGAGCCCGTGCAGAGCTCCAGCGTGGGTGCGGTGCGTTAGCTTAGGCCTCGCCTCGCACCAGTCTGGACCAGCTGCACACGGCTTGGCCCACGTGGGTTTGGCCCACGCCAGCATGGAGCAAGCAGGACCTTCTCAGAGTCTGACTGGCTCAGTGCTGCTAACACCACAAGCTTCACCAGGGCTGGAAGCAGCAGCAGCTGCAGCGGAGCTCCAGATGTCTGAGCCTGTAGCACATGTGATGATCTCCAACCTGGAGGAGCTGCAGCTTGGACTGCGCTGGTGCATGTGTGTGTGGATTCATATCATTTAGGGTTTGTTTTGTTAAAGCCAGCATGTTCTACAGGACACGTGCATTCATTCACTCATCTCATGATCTTTCTTCCTTACAGGCGGACGAAGAGAGGAATTATCACATCTTTTATCAGCTCTGTGCTTCGTCCCATCTGCCGGAGTTCAAGCCTCTGAAGCTGAGTAAGGCTCCTCCGTATCTACACCAAACGTCCTTCCAGGGAGCAGTCAGACGTGTGTGTCTGCCCACTGGGGTCAGCAGTAGATCCAGAATCAGACAGCCTGCTCGGGACACCAGCGGTCCGCTCAAGTGGACCCAGCACATTTCCAGCTGGATTTCAGCCACTTCAAGTGGAGCTGATGAGGAGTATTAGAGGCAGGACAGAAGAGTTCCGTCAGACGCTAGCTCAGAGGAGGGTCACATGTTTCCGTCAGACGCTAGCTCAGAGGAGGGTCACATGTTTCCGTCAGACGCTAGCTCAGAGGAGGGTCACATGGTACATTTTCAGACAGGTTGGGTTTATCTCTGTGGGTGAACAGATTCATACAGAGGCTCCCTCTGTGGACCTGCACCTGCTCATCCTGCTAGGCACACACACACACACACGCACACACGCACGCACACAGACTTCCTGTGGTGCTGACTTCCTGGCCCAGTTAAAGGAGCTGTTGTGTGTTGTGGAGCTTTTCACATGCTTCTTTCACACTCTTCTTTCTTTGTGTGGAAAGTGGGAGCGGTGATAATCATGGTGACAGCAGCACGTGCTTGTCTGCTGATCTGAGGCTCGGACGCTGGAAAGGTCCATCCTGAGCCGGTGGCCACTTGCTTCCACTGGGCCCGTCTGGATTTTCAGACGCGTTTGTTTTTGATAGGGCGTCGTGTGAGGGAGCCTGTTGTGATGCACGGTGGCATGGAGGACAGCACGCTGTCAAACTCTTGTATCTCTCGTCTATGTGTCCACTCAGGCAGCGCAGATGAATTCCTGTACACCAGGCAGGGCCGGAGCCCCGCTATCGACGGTGTGGATGACAGCAAAGAGCTCAGCACCACCCGCCAGGCCTTCGCCCTCCTCGGTAACACCCGCCTCCTCTCTAAATGTGCCAGAACGTGCACGCTGTAACCCAGACAGGCAGCGGCTCAGTGTGCTCATGCCAGACTTTGACTGCTTCAAGAGCTGGTGGGATGTTTGCTCTCCATTTGCAGGTATTAATGAGAGTGCTCAGATGGGCGTGTTCCAGGTTTTGGCTGCTGTTCTTCACCTGGGGAACGTGGAGATAAGGGACAAAGACTCTGACAGCACCACCATCGCAGTGAGCTTTCCACACAAAAAGGCAGCGCTGCAGATGTGCTAGGCTCGGGGTTTCCATAACAGCACCTTTTGGGATCCTCCTGGGCTTCGGATTCAAGATCTCCTTTTCTCTCTGCAGCCCAACAATGTCCACCTGATGGCGTTCTGCGACCTTGTGGGCGTTACCTACCAGGACATGTCTCACTGGCTGTGCCACAGGAAGCTGAAGACGGCAACGGAGACGTACATTAAGCCCCTCCCACGTCTGCAAGCCACCAACGCCCGCGACGCGCTCTCCAAACATATCTATGCCAAGCTGTTCAGCTGGATTGTGGAGCACGTCAACAAAGCTCTGATCACCAGCGTCAAGCAGCACTCCTTCATCGGGGTTCTAGACATCTACGGGTACGTGCACGCGTTCAAGTCTGCACACACGCAGATATGTGTGCAGAGACCAGCATGACCAACCTGTCCTTCCTGTTAAGGTTTGAGACGTTTGAGATCAACAGTTTCGAACAGTTCTGCATCAACTATGCTAACGAGAAGCTTCAGCAGCAGTTCAACATGGTGAGTCTCTCTGACACCATGGCACGACTCAGGAGCTGGCAACCACTGCTCTGGCTCCACCGGCTGACCATTGCTCATGCCTCTGTGTTTGTGCAGCACGTCTTCAAGCTGGAGCAGGAGGAGTACATGAAGGAGCAGATCCCCTGGACTCTCATTGACTTCTATGACAATCAGCCATGCATCAACCTCATAGAAGCCAAGATGGGCGTCCTTGACCTTTTGGATGAGGAGTGCAAGGTACAGGAGGCCTGGCACGCTGAAAACCTTTCCAGTCGTTAGCTCTCATCGTTTTCAATGATTCAGAGCCTGCAGAAGCCCCGGAGAGCCTGGTTTACAATAAAGACAGTGGCCCTCATGTATCAGTCTTGCGTAGAAACGTGCGCAGGTCTGAGTGCAGGAGTCATGCTACCAAAACACCTAAGTGGGATTCGTGAAAATTCTGTATCTGGCCAATCCCAGCGTACGAATCAGCTGGTCCTGATAAATGCGGCGGCTGAAACCGATCATCATTAACATGTTCCGCCCTTAAATATTCATGTTTCAGAGGCCCCGCCCACTGAAGTCAAACGCTGAGGGGAGAAACCTGAGAAAGAATCCAAAGTTTTTCGAGCTGGAAGTTGTTCCTCTGGAGTCTGAGGTGGAGGTTAAACAAGGAGGTGCTGATGGAAGCATGAAAGCTGGTGTTAAAGGAGCCAGAAAAACGCTGTCTGGAGAAGGACGACAGCAGCGCCGCCAAGGACCAGCAGACGTGCTGCTGCCCTGACCCTGCGCTCCACGGTCACGCGTGTGCGCGCTGGTGAAACGACGCTGCTGCTCTGGCAGCTTCAGCAGTTATTAGATCTTCTGTCAACGACCACCAAAAACAGAAAAGATGTACATGTACGCTCATGCCCAGACTGAGGAATGCCCTCGCCTGGAAATGGCTCTTCGCAGTTTTCTGCCGTACATACGGTTGATAGATGAGGGCCAGCGTGTCTGCAGCATCCGCTCGGTCACTAGATTAGCACAGACGCTCCTCTCTTTCCATTAGTGAGGGCTAATGCTAACACCAAGTTGCTGTTTGACCAGTGGTCAAGTCTGGCTGGTCAGATAGACTTTACTGCAGGGTTATATCTTCATATTTCCTTAAATATGTGAAATCTTCAGGCTAACTTGTCTTCAGGGCCTTTAAAGCAGATGCTGCATGTTTCTTTAATGGACGTTTCCATTGTGTCTCTCACATTTTGCTGGCAGATGCCTAAAGGCTCAGACGATTCGTGGGCTCAGAAGCTCTATAACACCCACCTGAAGACCTGCTCGCTCTTTGAGAAGCCCCGCATGTCCAACCGCGCTTTCATCATCCAACATTTTGCTGACAAGGTGTGTTTCATTAGCATGAAGGTCTTTTCTTCAAGGTCAGTTGTGTTAATCTGGACAGTTGCTACCTCAGAGAGTCAATGCTGCAGGCAGAGCTGTGACTTACCTCTTGGGTCAGCACACAACCGTTCAGATTTGCTGCAGGTCTGCTGCTGCTGCAGGTCTGCTGCTGCTGCAGGTCTGCTGCTGCAGGTCTGCTGCAGGTCTGCTGCTGCTGGTCTGCTGCTGCTGCAGGTCTGCTGCTGCTGGTCTGCTGCTGCTGCAGGTCTGCTGCAGCGCTGGTGTGTATTTTTAGTTTGGCTGGAGGACTTTCTTTTGGGTGTTAGCGGTGTATTTAGAATGTGTGCTGGCGTCGTCCACGCTAGAATGGCCAGAGACGAGCTGCAGGAGGCAGAGTTGGATTTCAGGTCTGTTTTTAGGTTCTCCCTATAAGATTACAGTGAAATGGGTCAAGAACGAATGCAGGCCTTCGTGTGCACACATTTCCTAACCTGGGTAGTTTTCCACTTGTGCTGTGAAGGAACCTCTGCAGGATGTTTTCTTTAGTTTCATTTGTTTGTCTAATAAAAGTGCCGATGAAGGTGATCAGAAATGCTAGATTGGAAGTCAAAATGCAGAGAATGACCTGAGAAAGGATGGAATGGAACGAGCTGTTAACAGAGTGTTTGTTTGGTGGGCAGGTTGAATATCAGTGTGAAGGTTTCCTTGAGAAGAACAAGGACACGGTGAATGAAGAACAGATCAACGTGCTGAAGGCCAGCAAGGTGAGCACAAACAGCAACAGCATAATGGAAGCTCAGCCCAGTCACGACAGAAGATTTCTGTACAGTCTCACATGCCAGCAGCACAGCTTAGTGTTCAGGGAGCGCTAGCGCCTGCTGGCGCCCTCTACTGGACAAGTGAATTACTGCTGCCTCAGGAGAGCTGCTTCATGGTCAATTTTAATACCTCAGAACACACACACACACACACACGTGTGTTATTTGATTGAAAATAAAACACATTTTATAAACGAGATGTTTCCAAGTGAGTTCAGCACAGAATAACACGGTCCACTGGAGAAAAGTCACGCAAATGGATCCTGTCATTGCCAGTAGTAGCATCATGGATCCTCATGGATCCTGTCATTGCCAGTAGTAGCATCATGGATCCTCATTCCACAGCAGCTCCACCATCAGTGCTGTGTGACGCTACTGTTTTCTCTTGTCAGTCACAGATGTGCCAGAGCTGACTGGACCTTTGGGGCTTTACCATCATTAATGCCATCCTGTTTTCTTTTGTTGCCATGTCTCACTGTGTTGTCTGTGTGTGTCTGGTTGTGTCCTCATCATGACAACACCCTGCCAGCAGAAGGTAAACAGGAGTTCTTACAACGCTGGGCTGTGCTGCCCTTTCCCTCATCCCTCCATCCCTCTTTCTTTCTGGCTTTCTGACTTGTTATCCTCTAACAACACGGTGGTGTTTGGCTCTGTGTGTGTGTGTGTGTGCGCGCGCATTAGTTAGCAGCATGTGTTTTATGTGAAGACAGGAGCTCTGGCTGAGGCTGCATGCAGGAAGAGGAGGACCAGCAGGAGGACGTGAAGCTCCATCCTCACGTAGCATCAGTGTTCATCAGTGTTCTATGATCTCAGGCTAATTCGGCATCAGTCATCTACCGGCTGCCTGTGGCCACGCCTTGTTTTCACAGTGCAATTATTCATGATGAACAATTCTAAATAATCTGGGTGACATCTACTAAAGACAGTGACGTCAAACTAACTCTGAAGGCTCCTGAACGTGTGAGCTAATCATGCTAGTTTTAATTATAATTATGACACAGTTCATGATGCATGCTTGCTGCGTGCTGTAGACGTGTGCACGTTTCCCCACCTACTGGGGCAGACCTTCACCAGGCGTTTCCCCACCTACTGGGGCTTCCAACCTTCTGCCCTTTACTGGATTCACTGATCATCTAACTTTCCTTTTGGAATAATCTTGATTAGGGTTAGGGTTACCCTAACCCAACCCTAACCCTAACCCTAACCCTGCTCTCTAGTTTAATCTTGATCTGCCCTCTGTTTTAATCTTGATCTGCCCTCTGTTTTAATCTTGATCTGCCCTCTAGTTTAATCTTGATCTGCTTTCTAGTTTAATCTTGATCTGCCCTCTAGTTTAATCTTGATCTGCTCTCTAGTTTAATCTTGATCTGCTCTGTAGTTTAATCTTGATCTGCTCTCTAGTTTAATCTTGATCTGCTCTCTAGTTTAATCTTGATCTGCTCTCTGTTTTAATCTTGATCTGCTCTCTGTTTTAATCTTGATCTGCCCTCAAGTTTAATCTTGATCTGCCCTCTAGTTTAATCTTGATCTGCCCTCTAGTTTACTGCTGCGTTGCAGGTGAAGTGGTGCTCTTCTCCTAGATCTTGCTCCATATCTGTTGGAGATGCAATGCTCCGCTCATCTTTCCTGCTTCGGGAGAAGCTCAGCTCCACTTTGGTGGCGGCTGCACGTCTGGATCTTCCTTTGTTACGCTGCTGGAAAGTCCAAAGCGCCCTGATGTATTTTTGAACCCCCACCTTCTTGCTGAGAGGCCCTAGTCCTGAGCGCCACCAGGCCGCCCAGTCCGCTGGTCCTCGGCCGGCGCCAGCGTTCCCTGACAATCCTTGCAGAACCTTTCCAGTTGTTCCGCTAAGAGACGGCGGATTTCCACTGGGCGGAGGCGCTAACCTGCCTGCTGTCTGCAGTTTGACCTGCTGGTGGAGCTGTTCCAGGACGAGGAGAAAGCCAGCAGCCCCAGCGGCCAGGCCCCCGGCACCGGAGGCCGGACCCGCCTCAGCGTCAAGCCCGACAAGAGCCGAGAGAAGAGCAGCAGGGAGCACAAGAAGACGGTGGGCTGCCAGGTGGGTCAGAGCCTCGTCTGTCTTTGTTCCTGTCCCAGGATGGAAGGGTGCTCCACGCTGCCTTGAATCCCTCTGGAGGGTCAGCAGACCCCACCTGGGCCCAGCTCCACCCACTCATAATCACCTCCTCCCTTTCAGTTCCGTAATTCTCTGCAAATGCTGATGGAGACTTTGAACGCAACCACCCCGCATTACGTGCGCTGCATCAAGCCCAACGACTATAAGCTGGCCTTCACGTAAGTCCACATGAGCTCCATCCAGCTGGAGCTCCAGAACGGACCCTTTCACACAAGGACATGCTGAAGCTGTGGCTCTGCGGTGAGTTCTTGCTCTGCTAACCTTCATCCTGCTGCTCTGTGTCTGCCGGCAGGTTCGACCCCAAACGTGCTGTGCAGCAGCTCAGAGCATGTGGCGTGCTGGAGACCATCCGCATCTCCGCTGCAGGTTTCCCGTCCAGGTAAGGTTTCCTAACCTGAACAGGGATGGGATGAAGGGGAAGATCTCTCCCTGGAGTGCTGCTTTTCTTCATCTGTGGAGAATTCTGCTCCACCTTTATTCTGATAGAAATGGACTTTAGCAAATATATTCACCACAGACGTTTTCCCGCTGCTGTCCAGGTGGACGTACCAGGAGTTCTTCAGTCGTTACAGAGTGCTGATGAAGCAAAAGGACGTGTTACCTGACAAGAAGGTGACCTGTAAGAACGTCCTGGAGAAACTAGTTCAGGTCAGTCAGACTGTGTCAGCGTGAACTTTTTGCGGCGTTCCCCTTCCGGCTCTGATCCCTGTCGCTGTGTTTCAGGATCAGGATAAATACCAGTTTGGTAAGACCAAGATCTTCTTCAGGGCTGGCCAGGTTGCCTACCTGGAGAAGTTGAGAGCCGACAAATTACGCACCGCCTGCATCCGCATCCAGAAAACCATCCGTTGCTGGTTGGCACGCAAGAAGTACCTGCGAGAGCGGAGCGCAGCCATCACCGTCCAGAGGTTCACCCGAGGACACCAGGCCCGCTGGTGAGATGATCCTTCAGCCTGATCAGTCCCTGCTAGAGGCACGGCGTTAATGCTCTCGTGCTCCTCCTCAGCCTGGCCAAGTTCATGCGACGCACTCGAGCGGCAACCGTCATCCAGAAGAACCACAGGATGCACGTGGAGAAGAAACGCTACCGGCAGAAGCAGGCTGCTGCTCTGGCCATGCAGACCATTCTCAGAGCTTACATGGCCCGACAGCAGTACCAGGCGGTACGTCGCTGCTGAAGACCTTGCACGGGTCAGGAGCTGCGTTCTGCTGCTCATCTTCTGATCTCATCTTTTCTTCTGCGCTCTAGCTGCTGCGGGAGCACAAGGTGCTGATCCTTCAGAAGCACCTTCGTGGCTGGTTGGCTCGCTGCTGGTACAAGCGCAGCCTCAAGGCCATCGTGTACCTGCAGTGCTGCATCCGCAGGATGAGGGCCAGGCGCGAGCTGAAGAAGCTGAAGATCGAAGCGCGCTCGGTGGAGCACTTCAAGAAGCTCAACAAAGGAATGGAGAACAAGATCATGCAGCTGCAGAGAAGAATCGATGATCAGGTGGCCCTCCAGTGGTTGCTTGGTGATTTTCTTTGTTCCTCTTTCTGGGCTGTTTTCCTGACGTGGTCTACCTCACGTCTCCAGAACAAGGAAAATCGGTCACTCAACGACAAGCTGTTCAGTCTGGAGAATTCCTACACCGCAGAGAGCGAGAGGATGCGTGGCGAGCTGAGTCGGCTGCGCCGAGTAGAAGAAGAGGCGAGGAGCAAAAGCAACCAGGTGTCCTCGCTGCAGGAGGAGCTGGAGAAGCTGAGAAAGGAGCTGAGCACCACCCAACAGGAGAAGAAGACCATCGAGGAGTGGGCTCAGACCTACAGGGACGAAATGGAGAAGGTCAGTCAGGAGCCCCCTGAGCCTGGGACGGCCGGTGTCCCCCACATGTCCCTCTGTGGTGCCCTGATGGTCCTCCTGCTTGGAGGTTTAGCAATAAATAGAGATATCCATATCAGAAATTACAATTTTTATCAGCAAATTCTGAGTCACGTTTCTTGTTTTTGTGATCTTAAATTCATTTAAATGATCTTTAGAACTTTAGAACATTAGTCCTCCTTTTAGTTGTCCATCTGTAGACCAGGTCCCACTTAGCTTCCCAAAGTAGAATCAGTGGTTCTGGCTGAGTTTGGACTCGTGTTTGGACTTAGAGGTTTGCTAGAACACACACTGCTGCAGTCTGGATCAGACATGAACACAAGCCCTGAACAGTCATGTCAGAAAGCAAATGTCCCCTAATTTAGGAGCCAGAGCCAAGCAGAGGCCGGAGTGGTGGGTGGAGAGGGCGGAGGTGGCCAGACGCAGGTGAGAGGAGGAGACGCAGGAGTTGAGTAGGCTTAGACGGCGTCTCTGCGTGCTAGCGCTAGCGCGTTTCCTGGCTAGTTCCTAGGTTCACATACACCCGAGTCTGTTTAATCACCTAAACGAGCTTTAGACCTGACTCAAACCTGAGTTTACGTGTTTGAACTGTGAATAAATGTGTGTGTGCGTGTGTGTAGATGGTCTCGGAGTTGAAGGATCAGAATGGCCTGCTGAAGAAAGACAAGGACGACTTGAACAGACTGATTCAGGAACAGAGTCAGCAGATGACAGGTGTGATGCTGCTGGATCTCTCTCTTCCTGTCCTACACAAGTTCCTCCTCTAAGTTCTTCTCGTCTACTTTGTGTCCCGCCAGAGAAAATGGCACGTGCCATCACTCAGGAGACCCAGCAGCTGGAGGTGGATCTGAACGAGGAGCGATCCCGCTACCAGAACCTTCTGACAGAACACCTTCGCCTGGAGGAGAAGTACGACGACCTGAAGGAGGAGATGACCTCCTTGGTGAGCGTCACAGGCAGGAGAGCCACTGAGAGCTTCCAGAGAGCAGAGGTGCTAACGCTGGACTCCCCACTCAACGCTGCTCCCTCACATCAGTTCTTCTTTTTTGTGACATGCAGAAGGTCTCCAAGCCTGGCCACAGGAGAACAGACTCCACCCACAGCAGCAACGAGTCCGAGTCCACCTACAACTCCGAGTACGCCGAGCAGGAAGAAGGCTCCCGCACCGCCCACGTAAGGACGTCCTCAGGATTCAAACGCTGGCCTTTGGTGAGGAGGAAAGTTCGCTACTTGCTCACTTTGTTGTCTTACAGGATGTAACGCGAGGAATGGACACTTCACTCACCCTCAAGTTACAGAAACGCCTCACAGAGCTGGAGCAAGAAAAGCAGTCGCTGCGCAACGAGCTGGAGAACAAAGAAGAGCAGTTCCAGCGGGCCAGAGCCAGGGTACACGGCACTGTCACAGCCTCACGATGCCTTCAGGGACCCCAAGGCCACACACGCCTCACGATGCCTTCCGGGACCCCAAGGCCACACACGCCTCACGATGCCTTCAGGGATTTCTGTCCAGAGGAGACAGCCCTTCAGGCCCAGACCTCTGCCCTTTCTGAGCGGATCGCTCTCTGTGGATCGCTTGTAGGAAGCGGTTCTCCAGGGTTCCTCACAGCCCTGGAACAGTCCCAGGGTGGCTCAGGAAGTGCTGCTTAGCCGCCAACGGCGCTCTTCAAAAGATGTCCTTTCCATTTTCTCTGGTAGTAACTGTAACGACCCTGTGAAGGTGCCTGCAGCAGCGCGTGAAGCTAGGTGTTTTTGGTGCTTCTCAGACAGGAAGTGAAGTGACGTTAAGAGGCTCGGCTGTGGCTCCCCTCAGCACCAAGCACATGGCCTGAATCACCTCTGCTTTTACAATAATGGAGTTTCCTCCCACATCTTCAAACACTAACGGTCCTTTTTTACACCCTTTTTGTGCTTCTTTCAGGATGATGCGGAGCTTAAGAAGGCTCGCGGTGCGGAGCTGGAGTACGAGTCCCTGAAGGTAAATCAGCTGACGATCTGATGGCGCTAGTGTCTGAGTGGCTGGTGAGCAGCCCTGCTCCTCTAACACCAACGCTCGGCCTCCACAGCGTCAGGAGCTCGAGTCCGAGAACAAGAAGCTGAAACACGACCTGGCGGAGACGAGGCAAAGTCTTCTGCAGGATGCGTCTGCCAGCGCTGGAGCGCCGGGCTCTCCGGCTTACAAGGTGCTCCTGGAGCAGCTCAGCGCCTCCTGCGAGGAGCTGGACGTGCGTAAGGAGGAGGTGCTGATCCTGCGTTCCCAGCTGGTCAGCCAGAAGGAAGCCATGCAGCACAAGGTAGCTGCAGCTGGGGCGCAGGGGCAGACGCTCTGCTGCCTCCATGCTTGTGTTGTCCCAGCTGTCCTGGCTTCTCCTGCTCTGCTCAGTGTGTCTAACTCTCTCGTCTCACCTTCTCTCCTCCATCCTCGCTGGCCCACAGGATGAGAAGGTACGGTTGAACCAGCATGACTGCTGCACCATTTGTCTTGTTTGTGAAGCCTCCCAGAGGGATTTTCTCAGTCGTCTCCATAGCGGTAGTCATGTGACAGCCATGGTCACGAAGGGAGCCAGAGGTCTGTTGGACAAACCCAAACACAAAAGCCTGAAGTGGAGGAAGAACCGGAGGTTTCAGGCGGAGACTCGTGCTGTGTGTCTGTCCTCTGCGTGCATGTCGGGCTTTTCTTTCTTATGTTTTTCTTGCTGCTTTATCTCCTGGGGGGTGACAGGAGCCGAGCTCAGCCTCTGTCTGTCCCACGAGTGGACCCTCCCTCACAGCAGCGAACTCAGCCCATTCTCCACTTCCACACCAGCGTTTCCCTCATGACCTCATCTCGTGTGCTTGCTCTCGTCTCACTGTCGGCGCGAGCTGATGATGTCACAGTAAAGCTGATGATGTCACAGTAAAAGGACAGACGGGGCCGGCAGAGAAGACACGCTGCTGCTGAGGGGTCTCTGCAGGTGGAAGTCCACCTGCGGGACAGTCGGCCCACACTGCTGCTGACAGCCATGTGCTTTTCTCCAGGAAACCATGACTGAACCGTCTGTCTACGCCCAGGACGTGTCCAAACTGAAAGATGCTGATGAGCTCAAGCAAGCTTGCATCGGCCTCAAAGACACCAACAGGTGGGTCCTCACCTTGGTCCTCACTGCTCCTGCTAAAACTGCTGCACTGACACCCAAGAACCGCGTGGCTGGGAAGCCTGTCCCTGCAGATACCACCTCGACCACCACACATGGAACCAGCCATCTCCTGAGCGGGCTGAGGGAATGAAACGTGGCCCCTGCATGGAGGAGCAGAGCCTGCGTGGTGGGGCAGAGCCTGCGTGGAATGGGCTGATGTGAGCTGGCCAGCTCTGGTCCGGTCATCATGGGCGGTCATGGAGCAGCTCTAGAGCTCCAGCTTAGGTCTTCTCTGCTTTGGCCAGCTGCTCTCTGAGAGGAAGGACTATGTGCTTCAGGGTTGTTCTTCCTGAAAGGAACCCAGGTTGAAGGTGCTCCAGCAGCAGGTCTCTTCATCTTTCTCTCTTTTCCTTCTCTTCAGAAAGCAGACAGGACATGAAAGCGTTGATTCCTTCAGCCTTTGCTAACGAGTAGCTTTAGAGTCGCTTCCTCACATGTATGTGCAGAATTGTTTAGGGTCACGTCCCAGCCAGACTCTCCATCCCTTTGGAGGACCTATGTCCATGAAGACAGCGTGGATGAAAGGCGTGTGTTTCCAGAGCTAGGGGTTAGGGCTAGAACTAGGGTTAGGGCTAGGGGTTAGGGCTAGGGTTAGGGCTAGGACTAGGGTTAGGGCTAGGGGTTAGGGCTAGGACTAGGGTTAGGACTAGGGTTAGGGTAGCAGGGTTCCTTTTGGACGGTTCAGCTTCAGGACTCAGACATGAAAACTGGATAATTCCTCTTCAGGTGACTGCAGTCTTCTCAGAGCAGCTGGTCCTGGTGGAGACCTTGCTCTCTTCTGCTTCCTTGTTCTTTCACAAGGTTCATTCTGTTTCCATACAAACAAACGTTTCGAATCAGCTGACGCGTCACTATGACAACCTGACGTGAGCGTCTGCTTCTCTGCACCTCCGCCCATCCTCTGGTGACCTGTTGGTGTTCCTCTGCTGTGTGTCGCTCAGATCTGCTGCTCCAGACCTCCAGAAGCTGAATGAGGACGGAGAGCTGTGGCTGGTCAATCAGGGCTTAATAGCAACCATCAGGTGTCCCCCCTCTCCAGCACGAGGCTCTGGCCTCTCCACAGGGAGGGAGGAGCTCATTCACTCCTCCTCTCCTCCATCAGCCTTTTCTGCTCCTGCTGACACCTGAGGGACAGCAGCTCGGCTGGAGCTGCTTCCTCCTCCTAGCTCTCACATCTCTGTGGGGTAGAATGTTCTGGTGTTACTAAGCTTCTTTGGAGCCTGGTGTCTCCAGAACAGCATGAAGACAGGCCTTTGTCCTGACCCAAGCCTGTTACATGTGTCTGCTGAGGAGGCTTAGCTTCCATCTCCTCAAACCCTCAGCCCTCTCTTCTCCTGGGCTCTCAGCAGACGTTGCTCTGGGCTGCACCAGCATGCTGGGTTCCTGTGGTGGAAGCCTCCACTCCACCTCCACCTCCATCGTGGGTTAGGGCTTTGTCACTGACTGCTGTTCTCCTTCTCTTCACGTTCTTCCTTGTGGTCCTTCTTTGCTCCCACACATCACGCCTCCCTCCCCGTTCCATGTGGCCCTTCCCTTCTTCATCTCCTCTACCCGTGTGACTCCAAGGTTGCTGGAGCACCAGCTGCAGACTCAGAGGCGATCTTACGAGGTGGAGGTGGAGGCGCTGCGCGGCGAGCTGCAGAGCGTGAAAGAGGAGAACAACCGTCAGCAGCAGCTCTTGGCCCAGAACCTTCAGCTGCCTCCGGAGGCTCGGATCGAAGCCAGTCTGCAGCACGAGATCACACGGCTCACCAACGAGAACCTGGTAGGCCGCCGCGCACGCGCACGCGCACACACAGGCCACACAAGCTGCTGATATGGAAGGAAGAGAAAAGAGCAACAACACACAGATTTGCTTGATCCCAACTGAGCTCAGCTTGAATGTTTGTGCTGGCGCCATCCCAGGATGTAGGGTAGTTGCAGGTCTACACTAAGAGAGGCCACGTCTCCTTGTTCCGTTCTGTGGTGGGTCCAGAAGAAGGAACCAGCGGGACCCTCCCAACACATCAGCTTTAGCTTGACAGTGACTCAAATCAACGACTTCCTGCATTTATGATGGAAATGTAGTCTTTCATTCCTACACATGGAGTCAGAGGTGCAGCGTTTGTCTCACACACACACACACTCTCACACACTTATGTGTATGAATGATGTCACCTGACAGGAACTGTTGGCCGATGACCCCACAGCCTACCAGGAAGCGCGAGTCCTCATCTTACGACGGATGGTTGTATGTAGAGACGGAGGCTGTCTGCACGTGTGCCTGCATGTGTGAACTAACGAAGGTCGCTCTGACTGAAATAGCGCTGAGCTCCGCTCTAACCCTTCACTGCGGCCTCTTTGTAACGCTCAGCAGCCTGGAGCACCTCTCCTTTCCTGGCTGATCTAGATCAGCAGCTGTGATGATGGGTCAATCTGGGCCACCAACTAATGTCTTTTTCCAAAGAAACATTTGCTTTCCTGGTTCCCCACAATACGCTTGTCTGTGTAGATTCTCAGTCATCCAGGTCATGGTTATCCAAAGTAGATCTCTCTGTGTCAACTGGACTGAAAGGTTTCCTTGAAAACGTTTCGCCCTCTCTCCAGAGAGCTGCCAAGGACTCTCAGGTGACCCTGCCAAGGACTCTCAGGTGACCACCCGGGCCATTAACATGCCAATGGTCCACAGGGCTATATTTTCAAGCTCTGCCCCAGCAAACTTAGAACTGAAGAAGCTCTCTGGAGAGAGGGCGAAACGTTTTCAAGGAAACCTTTCAGTCCAGTTGACACAGAGAGATCTACTTTGGACCACAATACGCTTGTTGACCAGTGGGGGGCAGTGTCGCTCACGTGAGCAGCCTTTTATTTAGTTCTTTCGCTCATTTCGGTCGGTCCCCTTTCAGGATCTAATGGAGCAGCTGGAGAAGCAGGACCGAACCATCCGCAAGCTGAAGAAGCAGCTGAAGCTTTATTCCAAGAGGATTGGAGAAATGGGAGGTAAAGGATGAGTGCGTCTGATGCTAGCATACACCGTGTGTGTGGCCGTGTGTGTGTGTGTGTGTGTGTGTGTGTGTGTGTGTGTGTGTGTGTGTGTGTGTGTGTGTGTGTGTGTGTGTGTGTGTGTGTGTGTGTGGTGTGATCCATCCCAGCGTGAGGAGCAAGTCAAACATTCAGGAAATGTTCCAAACCACAACTTTGACTTCACCTGGTTGGGAGCTGCCTGCTGGTAGAGCAGTGTCCCACAGCTGCTGTCCAGCCTGGACTCTGAGCATCTGTCCTCCTGAGCTTCTGTCCTCCTGAGCTCCTGTCCCCTGTCCTCCTGAGCTTCTGTCCTCCTGAGCTTCTCTCCTTCTGAGCTCCTGTCCCCTGTCCTCCTGCAGCCGGTCAAACGGAGGGACAGACGTCTCCAGGTCAGACGGTGGAGGAGCCTGTTCACCCAGTCAACATCCCCCGCAGGGAGAAGGACTTCCAGGGGATGCTGGAGTACAAGAAGGAGGATGAGCTCAAACTGATCAAGAACCTGATCCTGGGTAAGAAGCAGACAGTCAGCTGGGAGAAGATCTCCTTGATGATCTTCCTGTCCTCCTTCCACCACTGACCTGTCCAGAGCTGAAGCCTCGGGGCGTAGCCGTCAATCTGATCCCAGGTCTGCCAGCCTACATCCTCTTCATGTGTCTGAGACACGCGGACCACGTCAACGATGACCAGAAGGTCCGCACCCTGCTCACCTCCACCATCAACAGCATCAAGAAGATCCTGAAGGTTGGTCTCAGGCCCACGTGGGACGTCCAGCGGCGCCTCTCTCTCGCTCACTCCACTCTCATCGTCTTTGTCTCACAGAAACGAGGAGACGACTTTGAGACGGTGTCCTTCTGGCTGGCCAACACCTGCCGCTTCCTCCACTGTCTGAAGCAGTACAGCGGCGACGAGGTGAGTCCGCCGCCGCCGCAGACACGCCCACCACGCTGCTTCCTGGACATGCTGCCGCAGGGCCTCACCTGTCTCCCTCTCAGGCCTTCATGAAGCAGAACACCTGGAGACAGAATGAGCACTGCCTGTCCAACTTTGACCTGGCCGAGTACCGGCAGGTGATCAGCGACCTGGCCATCCAGATCTACCAGCAGCTCATCAAGTGTATGGAGAACCTGCTGCAGCCCATGATCGGTGTGTGAGCCCACACACACCTGAGACACACACCTGAGAACCACACACCTGAGACACACACACCTGAGACACACACCTGAGACACACACCTGAGAACCACACACCTGAGACACACACCTGAGACACACACCTGAGAACCACACACCTGAGACACACACACACCTGAGACCCACACACACCTGACACCTGTGCCTGTCCTGCAGTCTCCGGGATGCTGGAGCACGAGACCATCCAGGGCGTGTCGGGTGTGAAGCCCACGGGGCTGCGCAAGCGCACCTCAAGCATCGCCGACGAGGGCACCTACACCCTGGACTCCATCCTGCGGCAGCTCAGCACCTTCCACTCCGTCATGTGCCAGCACGGCACCGACCCGGAGCTCATCAAGCAGGTGGTGAAGCAGCAGTTCTACATCATCGGCGCCGTCACCCTGAACAACCTGCTGCTGCGCAAGGACATGTGCTCCTGGAGCAAGGGCATGCAGATCAGGTGAGGAGCGCTCCAGAGCAGCTCTGGCCCTCAGACGCCTGCTTCTGCACTCAGGTGTGTGTGGCCGCAGGTACAACGTCAGCCAGCTGGAGGAGTGGCTCCGAGACAAAGGTCTGATGAGCTGTGGAGCCAAGGAGACCCTGGAGCCCCTGATCCAGGCCGCCCAGCTGCTGCAGGTGAAGAAGAAGACGGACGAGGACGCCCAGGCCATCTGCTCCATGTGCCAGGGCCTGACCACCGCTCAGGTAGTCCTGACCCTGACACACACACACACACACACAGACACACATGCATACATAAACACACACACACATACATAAACACACACACACACACACACACAAAAACAGATACACACATATACACACATACAGAAACACACACATACAGAAACACACACACACACATACAGAAACACACATACATACAGAAACACACACACACATACATAAACACACACACACACATACATAAACACACACACACACACACAAAAACAGATACACACATATACACACATACAAAAACATACAGACACACACACATACAGAAACACACACACACATACATAAACACACACACAAAAACAGATACACACATACAGAAACACACACACACATAAACACATGCACACACACACACAAAAACCGATACACACATACAAAAACATACAGAAACACACATACACATACAGAAACACACATACATACAGAAACACACACATAAACACACACACACACATACAGGAACACACATACACACATACATACACACACACACACATACACACACACACATACACACACATACCCCCTCAGGAGCCACCCCCTTGGCTCTGAGCTCCAACCTGTGGTGGATGTGAAGCCACTGTTGATTTGAGTGTTGGGGTCATGTGACCATCTTCTTGTAGCTGGTTTTGGTGAACTAACCATGTGATGTCTGGTGTCACAGATCGTGAAGGTGTTGAACCTGTACACTCCTGTCAACGAGTTTGAGGAGCGCGTGTCTGTTGGCTTCATACGCAGCATCCAGGTACGAGCTCAGACTGATCTCCCCGGGCCTCCAGGGGTGAGCTGATCACCCCGGGCCTCCAGGAGTGAGCTGATCACCCCGGGCCTCCAGGGGTGAGCTGATCACCCTGCAGGAGTGAGCTGATCACCCTGCAGGAGTGAGCTGATCACCCCTGGCCTCCAGGAGTGAGCTGATCACCCTGGGCCTCCAGGGGTGAGCTGATCACCCCTCAGGAGTGAGCTGATCACCCCTGGCCTCCAGGCCTCTATCCTGGACTCCCTCGTCCGTCTTCCAGCAGCTGTGTCTCCACTTTTGCCGTTTGTCCCTCTTTTGTGCTGCAGACTCGTTTGCGGGACCGCTGTGAGACCCCTCAGCTGCTGATGGACACCAAGATGATCTACCCGGTCACGTTCCCCTTCAACCCGTCCTCCCTCGCCTTGGAAACCATCCAGATCCCCACCTCGCTCAACCTGGCCTTCCTCACACGTGTGTGACCACGGCAACGTTCAAACACATCCCACTGGAAAGACGTCATCTTCAGCACCGCCCAACCGCCCCCTTTACACAACAACACACACACCTGGCCTCACACACACAGAAACACACACACACGTAGAAACACACACCTCACTGAGACACGTTGTCCGTCCCCTGCTTGCGTAGCCTCCTGACCCCTAGAGAAGCAGCAGGAGCTGCGTCTGCTCCTCATCCTGTCCCAGCTCCTGTCCTAGCTCTTGTCCCAGCTCTTGTCCCAGCTCTTGTCCCAGCTCTTGCCCTAGCTCTTGTCCTAGCTCTTGTCCCAGCTCCTGTCCTAGCTCTTGTCCCAGCTCCTGTCCCAGCTCTTGTCCCAGCTCCTGTCCTAGCTTTTGTCCCAGCTCCTGTCCTAGCTCTTGTCCTAGCTCTTGTCCCAGCTCCTGTCCCAGTCTGCTGCTGCTGCTCACTAGATGGACGTCTTTGTCTCGTTGAGGTGGGAGAATGTACTGAGGACGCTGGAGACCGAGCGGACGTGCCTCTCAGGAGGAGGACTGAGATGTGATGAAGACACTTCCTGGACCAGGCAGAGCTCCTGGGCCGAGTTATTTAGACCTGTACCAGCCACCAATGTGTGTCCAGAATGTTGACCTCTTTAGTTTATACATCTGCTTTCAGCTCCACCCTGACCTTCATGTCAGGATCAGGTGAACCTCCGAGTTAGGGACCATTTCACAGGGTAGGGACCTTTCATCAGGTCAGGGACCTTTCATCAGGTCAGGGACCTTTCATCAGGGTAGGGACCATTTCACAGGTCAGGGACCTTTCATCAGGGTAGGGACCTTTCATCAGGGTAGGGACCTTTCATCAGGTCAGGGACCTTTCAGCACATTTAGCCATGTTCTGGTAGATGTAGAGCGGATTTTAGCCGACAGGAGATTTAGGAAGAGTTTGGACCTGCTGCTGTTGTAGAGCAGAGCTGAGCATCACACACACACACACACACACGTGCACGCGCGCTCACGTGCTCTCATGTACGGTCAGCTTTCTTCTCTCTGGCGACAGCTCAGCTGGTGTTCTCATGTTCTCCTGCGCTAGTGGAGCTAATTATTTCGGTGTTGGCAGGAGACCTTTGCCAGGAAGCCACGCCTCCATTCCAGCCTCATCACGTCAGTGGACACGTTTGTCCCACTGTCTGTCCTCCACGTCTCCCGTTTGCCGTCCTGTCTGTAGCAGCAGGGCGAGGCTTCGTGCTCAGGGCTGATGGCCAGTCGGACCTGCGTGGGCTTGGCTACAGGAAGTAACCTGCTTGCCCGTCACACTCTTGTGGCTGCTTCCTGTTTGCTCTTTCACTTCCTGCTTTGGCAGGTGCTCAGACAGGAAGGAGAGCGACTGTGTTGAGATTCCAACCAAAAAGTGGCTGAAGAATGTAACCAAGCTCTCTCACGTTGTCTTGCTGTTGCCATGGAGACCCGGTCATGCATCTGCCTTCTGTGTGTGTGTGTGTGTGTGTGTGTGTGTGTGTGTGTGTGTGTGTGTGAGCGTGTGGTGGAAGCGGTGCAGCTCTGTCTGGACCGCTGCTCTTCAGTGGTGAAGCTCTCAACACCTCTGTGCTCTTGTTTTCTCCTCTTTCTCCGCTTCCTCTTTGATTTGCTTGAATGAGCAGACGTTGTTGTTGTTGTTGTTGTTGTTGGTGTTTTTCATTCATCGGTTGCACTGGTTCATTCACGTGCACTTTTTGGAGGAACCCGGTCCACGTGTTGGCCCTTTGATTCCCCCGTCAGGCTTCCTCTTCCTCCTCTTCCTCATCGCCCAGCAGCCTGCTCGCCCACGTTGTCCTCGTGCACGTTGATGGTGGGACAGAAGATGTGGGTTGCTTCCCACGAGGAGAGTTTGTGTAGATACCACGGAGACGTTCCACATCGTCCTTGTTCCCGTCAGCACTGGACTTGATGGTGCCGTTGGTGTAAGGTCTGTGGAGGTGGAGTGGTCCGCGCCGCGGTCGCTCCCCTCCGACCCCCGTGTCCTGACAGACTGGACTGTCGCTCGTGTCTGCTAGCTGTGATTAGTGAACGTGTTCAGCCTTTAGAAACTTGGAATAAAGTGTCAACTGTGTAAAAGTCAAATAAAAAGCTGATTACTGCTGGGCTGTGCAGCAGGTTGTCGTCTGTGCCTCAGCTTTTCACTCATCCATCCATGTGGTGTTGTTTTTCTGCGGTTGGTCACATGATTGGAGGTCATTGAGTGGAAGCTGCTCCGACCTGGTGCGGCTTCCCTCGATCCCACTTCCAACTCTTGCTAGACTGCTTCACCCTGGTGCTGCCTGGCTGGGACTTTTCCACAGGTTTGGACTCCAGGGACCGGCGTCTGCAGCAGCTTAAAGGCTAAGGAGATTAGCGTTCCCTCCGCCTCCGCCTCAATCCTCTTCCACACTAAACTCAGATCTTCAGGTCAAATAGCTGCTGCGCCCAGAAGAGCAGGAACCTCCCGCCAGGTAAGAGCTGCCATCTTTGACCGGGCTGCTGTCTGTTCGGCTCTTCTGGGCTTCGCGGCCCAGATCTGCTGCTCAGGTGACCGTGGAGCTGCTCCTGTGTGTGTCAGCTGTCGTACTCGCTTTTCCCCCACTTTTATGTGAAGGCTCCTCGTTGTGACTGTGACGTTGCTGTTGTAGATGTGAGATGAACGTTTCTGAGGGGTAAAAATGGTTCCAGACCTGCCGGTCCAGCTGTGATTGGCCTGAAGGTGTTTTCATGTGACGGCACTTGTGCAGGTCCCAGAATAGCTGCTGCGCTCCTCTGGAGCTCCTGACCCTGACCCTGACCCTGACCCGGCTGGAGCAGATTAGCAGCTGCTCATCCCACACACGGGGGGGGAGCGGGTGCACTGATGGCTGTGTTGGTGTGGTCCACAGGCCTGTCGGTGATCCTCTGCAGCCATGTGTGATCAAACGTTTGTGGCGGCCACGTTTGGCCCGTGTGACAGCTGCGCCAACCCCAGTCCGCTGATGAACATCTACATCAACAACGAGCCCATCAACTACTGCTCCTTCTGCGTGGAAATGGTACCTGATCCATTCAGACTCACAAGAACCAGCAACCTTCATTAATTAGAAGCTTCCAGTCAGCTGATGTTGTCTCTCAGTCTGAACTCAGAACAGAAATCCAAGAACATAAAACCTTTGATTCCTGTTCTGCCTCACTGGAATAAATGAAAGAAGATAATCCTTCATTATCAGTGACTCATTCATGAAAGAGGTTGTGAGTCATCACATCAATGGAAAATGGTTAAGGTTAGGGCTAACCCTAACCCTACACTTGGGGAAGGTTAGTTAATCATTCATTAAGAGTATTTACAACGCTGGCAGTGTGAGACCTGACCTGGAGCCCCAGACGAGGGTTAGTGTGGAGGAAAGAGACGGAAAGCAGAGAAGGCTTCTCATCAAAGGGTGATACACGAATGAGTAAATGAATCCCAGCCACCAGCAACACGTCAGTTCGCACATGCTGGTTGTGGGGAGGGGCGGGGCGGGGGGGCAGGGGGAGCAGGGGAGGGCCAGGGGAGGGAGAGGGCCAGGGGAGGGCCGGGGGAGGGAGAGCCCAGCCAGAGCTCCTCACCTTGACCCCTGCTCACTGACCACCCCACCCCCACTTCCTGGACCTGGGAACCTGAACCCCTGCCTGACCTGGAACCTGGAACCCTGCTCGACCTGAACTCCGCGGGCTGTGTGTGTGGTGCTGCTCCCCGGTGCTGCCGGCCTCTCGGGTCCAGATGGCCTGTCAGGAGCTCCAGAGGGGAGAAACTCTGATGCAGCCTGAAGCGGAGAGTGAAACCCTGAAGAAGAAGCTGGAGGAGGAGCGAGCAAATCAGCACGTGGGAGGGGAGTGACGCTTTAAAAAGCAGCAGCTGTCATCATTTTATCTGGACGAACGACTTTGAACGTGGCTTTCTTCCACATCAAGCTACACAAAGGTTCTAAATAAGGATGTTTCCTTTGACCTCCTGTACCTGCTGCTCTTTCTTTTTGGTTGAAATGTGACCTTGGAGTTAGGTTAACCTCACTCAATTGCAGATCATCATTGATTTTAATAATCAATGAAATATGAGCCAAAAACGATCTAACCCATAAACTAGTAACCTAAAGGTCAAAGTACTAGTCAGTCAAACTATCGTAGTCTTTGTCATCGTAACAATATTCAGTTCTATCCACGCAAACATAAACGGGCGTGGTTACTTCTCATTTCTAAGAATTGTGTTGTAGTTTCCGGTGTGAACAGATCACTGCCGCTGCCGTTGTTGCTGTTGTCTTTGTTGCTGTTGCTGTTGTTGCTGTTGTTGTTGTTGCTGTTGTTGCCGCTGTTGTTGTTGCTGTTGTTGCTGCTGTTGTTGTTGTTGCCGCTGTCTCGGCTGCTGCTGCCGTTGCTGCTGCTGCTGCCGCGTTGCCGCTGCCGTTGTCTCTTGCTGCTGCTGTTGCCGCCGCTGCTGCTGCCGCTGCTGCTGCCGCCGCCGCTGTCCTTTGCCGCCGCTGTTGCCGCCGCCGTTGCCGCCGCTGCCGCTGCCGCTGCTGCCGCTGCCGCTGCTGCTGCTGCTGCCGCTGCTGCTGCTGCTGCTGCTGCTGCTGTCTCTTTGCTCGCCGCTGTTGCCGCTGCCGCTGCCGCCGCCGTTGTTGTTGCTGCTGTTGCCGCTGCTGCTGCCGCTGCTGCTGCTGCTGCCGCTGCCGCTGCTGCCGCTGCTGCTGCTGCTGCTGCTGCTGCCGCCGCCGCTGCTGCTGCTGTTGCTGCTGTTGCCGCCGCTGGCTGCTGTTGCCGCTGCTGTCTCTTTGCTGGTCTTGCTGCTGCTTGCTGCTGTTGCTGGGCGTTTGCCGCTGCCGCCGCCGTTGTTGCTGCTGCTGTTCGCTGCTGCCGCTGCTCGTTGCTGCTGCTGCTGCTGTTGCTGCTGCTGCTGTCTCTGCTGCTGCTTCTGTTGCCGCTGCCGTTGCCGCTGCCGCTGCTGCTGTTGCCAAGGCTGCCGCTGCTGGGTTGCTGCTGCTGCCGCTGTTGCCGTTGTTGCTGCTGTTGTTGCTGCTGTTGCTGCCGTTGTTGCTGCTGTCTTTGCTGCTGCATTGTTGCTGTTGCTGTTGCTGCCGCTGCTGCCGTTGTTGCCGCTGCTGTCTTTGCTGCCGTTGTTGCTGCTGTCTCTTGCCGCTGCTGCCGCCGTTGTTGTTGCTGCTAGCGGCGCTGCCGTTGTTGCTGCCGTTGCTCGTTACGCCGTTGCCGCCGCTGCTGCTGCTGTTGCTGCTGCTGCCGCTGCTGCTGCTGCTGTTGTTGCTGTCTCTTGCGCTGCTGTTGCTGTTGTTGCTGTTGCTGCCGCTGCCGCTGCTTGCCGCTGCTGTCTTGCTGCTGCTGTTGCTTGTTGCTGCTGTTGCCGCTGCCGCTGTTGCTGCTGGCGTTGCTTGCTGCTGTTGTTGTTGCTGTTGTTGCTGTTGTCTTTGTTGCTGTTGTTGTTGTTGCTGCTGCTGCTGTTGTTGTTGTGAATTTATGTTATCAAAGTCTTAGTTGAGGCAGTATGAAAGGTCAAAAATATTTCTACAGTTTGACGACTGAGAGATCTAACGTACCAACGTGTGTGTGTGTGTGTGTCTCAGTGCATCAGGTTGCTGAGAAGCTGGAGACTCTGGGTGGGCTGTCAGTGAAGACCAAACGAGTGCTGAAGGGTCATGGGAACAAAGTTCTGTGTATGGACTGGTGCAGAGACAAACGCCGTCTGGTCAGCTCCTCTCAGGTACACACACACACACACACACACACACACACAGCAGGATTCATCACTACAGAAGCAGAACCAGGCAACAGCTGTTTACAGACATAAACAAAGCTTCTATTTTCTGTCCATTTTGATTGTATTTAAACTGGTTTTAAATTGTTTTTGTTACTCCAGGATGGAAAAGTGATTGTCTGGGATGCTTTCACTCTTAACAAGGTGAGAAGTGCTCCTTTATTATGTGTTTTACATCAAACACATTTTTATTTTTATTTTTATTAGCATTTAGGATAGGATTGTTATGTTGTGCATTTGCACTTTATTGTTGTCTGTTGTCTGCGTCAACGCATGGGACATGGGACAGTGAGAAACGGAATTTCGATTCCTTTGTATGTCAAGTACATGTGAAGAAATTGACAATAAAAGTGAAACTTGAACTTGAAACTTAGAAGGTGAATAAGAGTGAAAAGGACCAGTGTTGGAATAAACGGTGGTGTTTATGCTGCTGATGCTGGCCTTCATGTTCTCTGAATAGAAGTAAAATCCCTTCAAATGTGACCACTGGAGGGCAGCAAAGCCTCTGGCAGCCATGTTGGCTAAGAGCCACGTGAGCTTTGACCAGCAGGGCTGGACGTCCAGCTGTGTCTTCTGACAGCAGACTGACGCCACACAAACCCTGTCACATGAGCCTGCAGAGATGAGTGGGCGTGGGCGTGAGCGTGGGCCTGAGTGTGAGCGTGAGTGTGGGCGTGAGTGTGAGTGCGAGTGTGAGTGCGAGTGTGAGTGTGGGCGCGAGTGTGAGTGTGAGTGTGGGCGTGAGTGTGGGCGTGAGTGTGGGCGTGAGTGTGGGCGTGAGTGTGAGTGTGAGTGTGGGCGTGAGTGTGAGTGTGGGCGCGAGTGTGAGTGTGAGTGTGGGCATGGATGTGACTGTGAGTGTGGGTGTGAGCATGAGCGTGGGCGTGGTCATGAGCGTGGGCGTGGCGTTGCCTCCGACCTGGACCTCCACCCTGGAGCAGCCTTCCCTGCTGCTCCTGCCCGGATCAGCTGTGTTCTCACCTGTATCTCTCTGACCTGCTGAAGGCCTCTTTTGTGTGCATGTGACAGGAGCACAGCGTCTCCCTGCCGTGCACGTGGGTGCTGGCGTGCGCGTACGCTCCGTCAGGCTGTGCCGTGGCGTGTGGGTGAGTGAGAGCCACCTCGGCCTTCAGCAGCTGCCTGGTTGCATCGTCACGGCAACCACAGGCCAGCACCACAACTGCTGCCTCTCATTCTGGAGGAGGAGGAGGAGGAGGAGGAGCAGCAGCAGCAGCAGCAGCAGCAGCAGCAGCAGCAGCAGCAGCAGCAGCAGCAGCAGCAGCAGCGTGTTCAGCTCTTGTGATCTCCTTCCACAGTGGGCTGGATAACAGGTGCTGCGTGATCCCCTTGTCCCTGGACAAGCAGGAGAACCTGGCCGCCAAGAAGAAGGTGGTGTCCGTGCACACCAACTACGTGTCCGCATGCAGCTTCGTCAACACCGACATGCAGGTGAGAGCAGCCACAGGTGGAGGTGAGGAAGAGGAGCCTCCTCAGCCACCCGGGCCTGACCCCCCGGGTCCTCCAGGGAGGAAGATGGGGGAGGGGACGGATGAGGGAGGAGGAGGAGGAACAGATGAGGAGGGGTCAGATGAAGGAGGAGGAGGTGGAACAGATGGGGAGGGGACAGATGAGGGAGGAGGAGGTGGAGGGAGGAGGAGGAGGTGAAACAGATGGGGAGGGGACAGATGAGGGAGGAGGAGGTGGAGGGAGGAAGAGGAGGTGGAACAGATGGGGAGGGGTCAGATGAAGGAGGAGGAGGTGGAGGGAGGAGGAGGAGGTGGAACAGATGGGGAGGGGACAGATGAGGGAGGAGGAGGTGGAACAGATGGGGAGGGGACAGATGAGGGAGGAGGAGGTGGAACAGATGGGGAGGGGACAGATGAGGGAGGGGGTCCTCTGGGTATTAATAGACGCTAAGAGGCTTTTATCTTCTTTTATCTAGAAACGAGTGGAACAAACTGATCTGAGGGCAGAGATTCAACACACACACACACACACACACACACTCGCACTAAAAGCCCACCTGCTGCTGTACATGAGGCGAGTGTGTCAGTGCACGAGGCCCTGGTGTGGACGTGCACGTATGTGGCCTCCAGGAGGTCCGAACTCTGCTGTCCTCACGTGTCCTCAGTCCTCACCGAGGCGGGGGGACGCTTTCCCTCTCACATCCTTTTTTTCTTCTTCTTCTTCTTCTTCTTTTTCTTCTTCTTCTTCTTCTTCCTTCCTTGTTTCAAACTTGAGTCTCTTCCTGTTTCTGCAAGTTTTTCATTTCCTGATTTTCAGGAGTGAAACAGACAAACGATCGTTTGTGTCTGACGGACAGAAGCAGAGTTTCAGGACAGTCAGACAGACAGTCAGTCGGTCAGACAGTCGGTCAGACAGACAGTCAGACACAGTCAGACAGACAGACAGTCAGTCAGTCGGTCAGACAGACAGTCAGACACAGTCAGACAGACAGTCAGTCAGACACAGTCAGACAGACAGTCAGTCAGTCAGACAGTCGGTCAGACAGACAGTCAGACACAGTCAGACAGACAGTCAGTCAGACACAGACAGACAGTCAGTCAGTCAGTCGGTCAGACAGACAGTCAGTCAGACAGACAGACAGTCGGTCGGTCGGTCGGTCAGACAGACAGTCAGACAGACAGACAGTCGGTCAGACAGACAGACAGTCAGACAGACAGTTTGTCAGACAGACAGTCAGTCAGACAGACAGTCGGTCGGTCGGTCGGTCAGTCAGACAGACAGACAGTCGGTCAGACAGACAGTCAGACAGACAGACAGACAGTCCGTCAGACAGACAGACAGTTTGTCAGACAGACAGTCAGTCAGACAGACAGACGGTCGGTCGGTCGGTCGGTCAGACAGACAGTCAGTCAGTCAGACAGACAGACAGACAGTCGGTCAGACAGTCAGTCAGACAGACAGTCAGACAGACAGACAGTCGGTCAGACAGTCGGTCAGACAGACAGTCAGACAGACAGACAGTCAGTCGGTCAGACAGTCAGACAAGCAGCAGCATTAGCACCTGTCCTCACTCTCCGCTGAAGACAAAACAGGGACAATATGATGAAATGATTATGTTGCTGTCTGTGTGTGTGTGTGTGTGTGTGTGTGTGTGTGTGTGTGTGTGTGTCAGATCCTGACCTCCAGTGGAGACGGCACGTGTGCGCTGTGGGACGTGGAGAGTGGGCAGCTGCTGCAGAGTTTCCACGCTCACACAGCTGATGTCCTGTCGTTGGATTTCATCCCGTCTGAGACCGCAAACATTTTCATCTCTGGGGTGAGACTCGTCTTATTTCAGACGCAGCAGCAGCAGCGTGTGCCGTCGCGGTGATGGTTGCCGTGTGCGTCTGTGCGCGTCTGTGCGTGTCCTCAGGGCTGTGATCAGAAGGCCAACGTGTGGGACATGCGCTCTGGACAGAACATCCAGTCCTTTGAGAACCATGCGTCTGATGTGAACTGTGTCAAGTGAGCCAGCTCAAACCTGCTGAACTATCCTGAGCTCACAGGAAGCTGACTGGTGCAGCAGGCTAACTGTGGTGTGTGTGTGTGTGTGTGTGTGTGTGTGTGTTCAGGTTCCACCCCAGCGGAGATGCGTTCGCCTCTGCTTCTGATGACGCCACGGTGAGTCAGAGAGCGTCCTAAAACCAGAAACCCTCAGTCAGCCACCGCAGCCCGTGCACGCGCTCTCTCGTGCGCGCTCTCGTCTGGCTGACTGCCTTGTCCTGCTTCCAGTGCCGTTTCTACGACCTGCGTGCTGACCGCGAGGTTGCCGTCTACCAGAAGGACAGCGTGATATTCGGGGCGTCCTCCCTGGATTTCTCTCTGAGTGGTGAGGACCTTCAAGGTCACCTGTAGAACAGCTGACTCATCCAGCTGATCTGCTGGACGGAGCCCGTGAGCCACCATAAGATGGACGAGTTCCACCGTTAGGCTTGGGATGACCAGGAAACATTAACGTCATCCTTTTAGTTCACCTCCTTCTTAAACTGTTAATGAAGTCAAGTGTTTGGAAGGAGACCAGCTGCAGAACGTACCAACAAAGACCTGTCCATCCAACTCACGTCCCCACTCCTTCCTTGTCCAGGTCGGCTTCTTTTCGCTGGTTATAATGATTACACCATCAACGTGTGGGACGTTCTGAAGGGAACTCGGCTCTCGGTTCTGTTTGGCCACGAGAACCGGATCAGCAGAGTCAGAATGTCCCCTGACGGGACGGCGCTCTGCTCGGCGTCCTGGGACAGCACCTTACGGGTGAGCCGCAGCCAGACGCTCTGCTGTTGACTCGTGCGTTAAATCAGTTCCTTCCTGGTGGCGACGTTAATCTAGCCGGTTTCACGTCTTCCGGTTGTAGACGTGCTCGATCCTGATTCCCTCGTGTTGTCTTGCAGATTTGGGCCTAGAGCTTCTCCAGAGCTTCTCCAGAGCTTCTCCAGGTTCCTGCCTGCAGCTGCAGCGTGTTCACCTGCAGCTTGTGCTAGTTCTGCTCCTCCTAGTATGGTAGCAGACTCACCTTTAGCTTCTCATAAGTATAAAAGTGTAGAATCAAAGTATAGCTGCCTCTGTTGAGGAGACATAAACTAACCGTTAAACTGTTTTTTGTCGCTTGTGTGTGAATATAAGAACAATGAAACGATGAAATCAGACGTGAAATAAAGAGTCTCAGCTGGAAAATGTGCAGATCGGAAACACTTTCTGTGAAATCTGTTGTCTTGACAGCTCCAGTCAGTGTTCTGTAAAACCTTGAAAAATACTGTTTTTGAACAACTGTCATTGATCCACGATCAGCTGCTGGCGATTACTCTTCTGTTTCTGACCGCCGGTCAAAGGTCAACCTTCCACATCACCACGTTACATCAGGCAAACTGACAAACGAGCTCAGGAACTGGAGTCAAGTGGAGGTGAACAGTCCAGGGAAACACCAGCGTGAAGGGAAAGGTGGAGAAAAAAACATCACTGAAACTGACATTTGATTCCAAACCAATCTGCTGGTTTTACTTCCTCTTAGATCACTGAGGCCCGTTGACCAGGATGATCCTGAAAATAAACCACTGGCTGCTCAGCAGAAGGCTGTCTTAAAAGTCTTTAACGGTTTAACGGCTGTCGAAACTTTATTTTTAGGAAATTTACGGTAACACCCAACAGCATGACTGGAAAGATGGTGGGATTAAAATGACTATATTTTGACCTTGATGGATTTTTCATTTTTATGATCAACTTATTGTTTTACAGCACAAACAGAACAGGAACTGGAGTGTTTCAAGTTGGTGTGTTAGAGGTCATCTCGGGTCATGAAGGTTGTCACCATCGCCATATGCTAAAGGATAAACGGCAAACTAACCCTAACCCTGGTGGACGGCAAACTAACCCTGGTAAACGGCAAACTAACCCTGGTTAACGGCAGACTAACCCTGGTTAACGGCAAACTAACCCTGGTAAACGGCAAACTAACCCTAACCCTGGTTAACGGCAGACTAACCCTGGTTAACGGCAAACTAACCCTAACCCTGGTAAACGGCAAACTAACCCTAACCCTGGTTAACGGCAAACTAACCCTGGTAAACGGCAAACTAACCCTAACCCTGGTTAACGGCAAACTAACCCTGGTAAACGGCAAACTAACCCTGGTGGACGGCAAACTAACCCTAACCCTGGTAAACGGCAAACTAACCCTGGTAAACGGCAAACTAACCCTAACCCTGGTTAACAGCAAACTAACCCTGGTTGACGGCAAACTAACCCTAACCCTGGTAAACGGCAAACTAACCCTAACCCTGGTTAACGGCAGACTAACCCTGGTTGACGGCAAACTAACCCTAACCCTGGTAAACGGCAAACTAACCTGAACCCTAAAGGTAACCACGGCTAGGTGACAGTGGTGACAGTAAGCTAACGGTAACAGTAAACTAACCCCAGTAAATGATGATGAGACTCTACTTTTAAACATTTGAACATCTTTTTAGTCTCTGTCTCGGCTGTTTTGGAACTTTCAACGTGGGCTGCGTCTTTCGATCGTGGCGGTGATTTTGCGGGATTTTCGGCAGCGATAGATCTGGGGGCGGAGTCACGTGATAAGTGACGGGAAGTGCTGAGGCCGCAGCGAGTTTGTGCTTCCGCTGTCGCGAGCAGCCTTAAGCAGACTAGTCCCCGCTGGGAGGCTGAAGCGTCTCCTCTGGACGGACAACCGTAGGTTCCACACGGCCTTTTTTAACTTGCTTTCTGTGTGCTGAATTCGCGTCCTGTCTCGGCCGAGTCCCGGGCTGTGAAACGGCGCGGGGCTCGTTGCTGAGCCGCCCGCTGACGCCGCTCGTCGGTCGGTCGGAAGCAGCTTCTTTGTGTCCTCCATGATGACAGATGAGCGGAAACGTAGCCGGTTAGCCGAAGTCTGACGGTGAAACGCTGGTTTTAACGAGAACGCTGATAACAGCTGTCTTTTCTCTTGGTTTTTGTGGATATTTTCATCTTTATCTCATCATTCGCCTCGCTTAAACTGCTCCGTTGATTGCGCCGCCGCTAATGCTAGCGTCAGATGGTTTCCGTGACTTAATCATCATCTAACGTGACTTAATCATCATCTAACGTGACGTAATCATCATCTGGAAATATCAGCGCGGATGGTGCGCACACAGAAATAGTCACAGCTGTTTTTAATTTCCTTAAGAATTGTGAAAATTGGACGGACTTTAAACTGACGCTCGTGGTCTTTCCGGGGATTGTGGGAAGTGTATTTTCTGCTCAAGACGTGAACAACTGGAAATGCCCAGTTTTCCAGGAGAATGGGCTTTTAAGGATCGGTTGGGTTGACGCTAGCTTGTGAGTTCCTCCTCCTCTGACCTCTCTTCGAAACTCTTCATCCAGTCTCTTTTTTTCCCTGCTGGTAGAAAATGTCGTGCGGGCTGTGGAAAGAGACCCTGGCTCTGGCAGAGGACTACCTGTCCCTGTGCTGCACAGGCCAGTGTCCAGCCCCTCCACCTCCCAGCGAGGCGGCCGCGGCCATGAGGAGCCTGGCCCAGGACATGGAGCAGCAGCACCAGGCTCGGTTCCTCCCCCTGGCCCAGAGCTTCCTGAGACAGTGCGGGCTGGACCCCTGCTCCAGCCTCAGGAAAGTGATGGAGGAGCTGGTGGGAGACGGACACTTGAACTGGGGAAGGGTTGTGTCCCTTTTCACCTTTACTGGGGTGCTGGCCAGACTAATGCAGGAGCAGAAGAGCACAAAGCCGGGGCCGGACCCCGGACTGGGACAGGTGCCTGAAACCTGCAGGGGACTGGCAGAGACCATAGCAGACTACCTGGGGGAGGAGAAGAAAGACTGGCTGCTGGAGAACGGTGGATGGGTGAGTGGGAGCAGCATGTGTGCCCTGAAACTGATGAAAGCACAAAAGCGCTTGTGTCAGTACACAGAAAAGATTAGTGTGGATCCGTCCAAAGGCGGGCGGAAAGCACACCTCCAAAATAAAAGCATAGACGTGAAAGGAAGCCCTGCTGGAGTCCACCTCGGCCCGTTTGCTTCCTGATGGTTTTTGTGTTCCATCTAGGCGTCTAGCAGCAGCAGTAGTAGCAGCAGCAGTAGTAACAGCAGCAGCAGTAGCAGTAGTAACAGCAGTAGTAACAGCAGCAGCAGCAGTAGTAACAGCAGCAGCAGCAGTAGTAACAGCAGCAGCAGCAGCAGTAACAGCAGCAGCAGTAGCAGTAGTAACAGCAGCAGTAGTAACAGCAGCAGCAGCAGTAGTAACAGCAGCAGCAGCAGCAGTAGTAACAGCAGCAGCAGTAGCAGTAGTAACAGCAGCAGCAGCAGCAGTAACAGCAGCAGCAGCAGTAACAACAACAGCAGCAGTAGTAACAGCAGTAGCAGTAGTAACAACAGCAGCAGCAGCAGTAGTAACAGCAGCAGCAGCAGCAGCAGTAACAGCAGTAGCAGTAGTAACAGCAGCAGCAGTAACAGCAGCAGCAGCAGTAACAGCAGCAGCAGCAGTAACAGCAGTAGCAGTAGTAACAGCAGCAGCAGCAGCAGTAACAGCAGCAGCAGCAGCAGTAACAGCAGCAGCAGTAGTAGTAACAGCAGCAGCAGTAGTAACAGCAGCAGCTCTCATCTGTCCTGTGTAAAAAGGTGCAGATGAGGCTGAAGAGCAGCTTCCCGCTGAGCCGACGCCACCACAGCAGCATTAGTGTTTGAGTTCTCTGTGTTGGACCTTATTTGAGCACGAGGTCTTTGTTCTCTCCAGCTAACCTTTGCTCTCTCGTTTCCGTCCCAGGAGGGCTTCTCCAAGTTCTCCCTCGCCACCAGGGAGGTGAGTCACGACTCGTCCATGAAGACAGCGCTGTTTGCTGCCGCCGGGGTGGGTCTCGCCGGGCTCACCTTCCTCCTGGTGCGCTAGCAGCCTCAGCCGGGCAGCCACGCTAACCTAGCGGTTTAGCTGGTGAGATGGCTGCTGCAGAATGGGTGGAATGTTTGCACACGCTGGTACCAACACCCCCCGTGATCACTTGCTCCTCCACGATTGTAGAAAACGGTTGGATGCCTTCAGAAATCTGAGAGTTTTGGTTGGCGAGAACCTGCAGGCTTCGTTCCAACATTTCCCACCTCTGCTTCTTGTTTTTAAAGTTGTCGGCTGCCTTTTATTCACCTGATTTGTGTTGTGCTTTAGAGCATTCTAGTGTACAATGTATAAATTAATATATTATATTTATATGACATGAAAGGTAAACAGTGGCCCGTTTTTTCTAACCGCTAATTGAATTGTTGAAGTTCGTCCTACGTTTCAGTGACTGATTTCCAGAGGTCAGCAGAGCAACGCGGTGCTACCGAAGGTCCACCGACCCGGGACCGACCCTCCAAACGTCCTTATTAGAACAAACTTGCTATGGCATTTAGCTCCCTCAGATCTCTTCAACTTTATATTTTTTACATTGTTTTAATTTATTCGTCACGTTTTTCTAATAAAAGCAATGGTGGAGTCTGGCTTCCTTCTGCTTTCGCCTCCTCACGTGCAGACGCTGTCAGAAATGAATCTTCTGCCGTCTCTTCTCATCGTTACACGAGCACGTGCACGGAAAGGAGACCCAGTCCTCGAGGGCTGTAATCCAGCCAGGCTTTCGGTCCCAGGTGGAGGGTTAGGGTTGGTTAACCCTAACCCTCCACCTGGGACCACCTGGTTAACCCTAACCCTCCACCTGAGCAAACACCGGCTGTTCTGAAAACAAAAAAAAANCGGCTGCATTACAGTTGAGCTGAAAGTTTCAGGAACACTGTTGAACATCTGACTGAGGTTAAGGTCAGACCTGGGGGTCAAAGGTCAAGGTCTGCTTCCAGACTGAGCGGCTGGTCGGCAGCCTCCACTTTTATTCACTTTTAAGAAGAAAAACAAACTAACAGTATTTTGTTTTTCCATCTGCTGTGGTCCAATAAGGACACGTTAAAACCTAACCTCTCCTCTTTTCTCTCCTCCTCTTCCTTTCCTAACTCCTCTTCTCTTCCTTTCCTAACTCCTCTTCTCTTCCTCTCCTCTTCCTTTCCTAACTCCTCTTCTCTTCCTTTCCTAACTCCTTTCCTAACTCCTCTTCTCTTCCTCTCCTCTTCCTTTCCTAACTCCTCTCCTCTTCCTTTCCTAACTCCTCTTCTCTTCCTTTCCTAACTCCTCTTTTCTCCTCCAGGTTAGATGTTTTCTGTCAGAACCTTTTCATAAATCTTCACGTTGACACTAAAATCAAACTTGAACAGCTGATTTTTAACGCCCACGAGCATCTTGAGGTAATCTTATCACGTCTAAATATTTCCGCCACAAACAACACGCGCGCGCGGTCAAACACGACGTCACCGCTTCAGCGTCCTCAGACGTGACGTCACTGCCTACCTGTGCCTGCTGGCAGCGCGAGCTCCATGCGCGTGACCGCTGGCGTACAAGCTGTAAGCGGGTCGCGACGAGAACGCGCTCCTCGCGTGTCCGAAGGTCCACAGCGCGAGAACCAGCAGAAGTAGTGCGGCCATCCTGCGGATGGATACACAGGCGCTCGGCAGCTGACCGGAAGGTGATCAACTGCTCATCTGGGCGGAAACAGTCGAATCTTCACGGAAACACTGTGAGAGGCTTCCGAGTCCGGCCGTCCTCCCGAACCATGGTCCGTAGTCCCCTGAAAGGAGCCGCTCCGAACCCGGGTCTGCTGGAACCTTCAAGCGGGACCGAGTCGGGTCTCAGACAGCAGAATCCGGTCCAAACGGACCCACCTGGAAACAAAGAGAGGGCTGCAACAATCTGAACCGACACCAGCTGCTCCTCCTCTTCATCACTGCCCCCCTCCCGAACTGTCCCCTCCCCCCAGAACCGGGCCCGCCCCTCCCAGAGGAGAAACCAGACACGCGCAGCTCCGGGTCACACCTGAGCCGCGTTGATCCGCCAGGTTCGCTCCGTTTTTCATGTTAGCAGCCGGTTCAGCTCAGGTTTCGGTGTTTGATGTCACGTTTTTCCAACTTCTGCTCCGTCATCGTCCATTAACGACTCCTGACGTGGGTCTGAACTTGAAATGAAAACGTTTTCTCCAACTTTGGGAGCAAAATCTAAAGTATTTCCTGTTTGTAAATGGTTCGCTGTGAGTCATCGGTCACACTTCATCTGGGAACGAGCCCCGAACCCTCACCCCACACTGGCTCCGCTGTTACACCTCACTGGCCCTCAGGAAAGCTCTCGTTGCCCGCCAGGTAACTCCACGGGTGCGTCTCCTCGGTCACCTGTGTGACACAGCAGCGCCACCCAGCGGCCAGGACTGCGAACTGCACTGGTCTGACAGGTGACGCTCATCTTCCAGCATGTGAAAAGCAGATGTTTTGTTTTTTATGAGGTGGGAAAGAAGCAGTTCAGGTACATCCAACAGCACAAACTGCAGGAGCAACAGAGTCACCACTGGACCAGATTGTGGGGTTCTGACTGGATGGAATAATTCCGTTCCAGCTGAACATCGACACAAAAAAGCTTCATGTGTAGTCTGAGGCAGCTGCTGAATGGGGGGGTCGAGGGTCAGGGGTCAGGCAGTTGTCATGCTCTGAATTTCACTGGTCCACTTAAGCGTTTATCCCAATCAAAACTTTCATCACCAAATATGAAGCAAAGCTTGTAAAAATAAAAAAATGCCAAAGTTTATCTTAAAACTGTTGTGTTCAGTTCACCAGTTTGTTTCTGAGGGTGAAGAAATCAAACATCCTCTGCTGAGTCTGAAAACAGCTGGAAGTTATTACACACACACACACACACACACACGTCAGAAGTGTTTTACCTCCCACAGTTGTGATCTAATGAGTTAAACATCCAGCTGAGAACAAACGGTCTCTGCTGGTTGCTGCTGTTCAAACATTTCTCTCTTAAAATCGACTTTACGCAGCAATAAAAACTGCGCAACAGCAGCAAAAACGCAACAGCTCTGACAAAATGACGCTCGTTCTGGTTAAGACTGACTAGAAGCAACATCTGCATTCCTCCGTCATTAGAAAGAAAATCTTTTTCCCAGGAAAAAAAGGAATCACCCGTCTGAGTCAGTGTCCAAATACTTCCAGAGGAGATGAGAGGAAGCGCTGAGAGGTCCTGGAAAATCACAGACATGCAGTCAAACGACAGCCAGATCAGGAGAAAGACGACAACTTCCAACACTTAGAGGTCTGATTGCCTGATGACAGTGAACACACCGCTCCTGTAACCTCTGTGGCCTCGGCTGGTCAGCGAACGCACCGCTGCTGTCTGTGGCCTCGGCTGGTCAGCGAACGCACCGCTCCTGTAACCTCTGTGGCCTCGGCTGGTCAGCGAACGCACCGCTCCTGTAACCTCTGTGGCCTCGGCTGGTCAGTGAACGCACCGCTGCTGTCTGTGGCCTCGGCTGGTCAGCGAACGCACCGCTCCTGTAACCTCTGTGGCCTTGGCGGGTCAGCGAACGCACCGCTCCTGTAACCTCTGTGGCCCCGGCAGGTTAGGACAAGGTTTAAAACATCAACTTTACAGGAGTCATGAATCAATGTGTATGTAGTGGTTGGAGGTGGTTCAGCCGACAGGTAGGTGGATGAGCGCAGGTGACAGCAGGGTGGGAGATGCTAGCAGGTAGAGCGTACCTGAGGTCTGAGCAGCTGTTGCTGCAGGGTCAGGGGTCAGGGGTTGGGGTTATGGGTCAGGGGTTGGGGTTAGAGGTCGAGGTCAAGGGTTGGGGTCAGGGGTTGGGGTTAGAGGTCGAGGTCAGGGGTTGGGGTCAGGGGTTGGGGTTATGGGTCAGGGGTTGGGGTCAGGGGTTGGGGGTCAGGGGTTGGGGCTGCTCGTCACCCATTACCGGAGACGTGAAGATGCTACTAAGACCAGCCAATCACCTGATACGACTGTTGTGTAGCAGAAACAAAAGACTTTATTGTTCAACTGAAATCATCAATGAACAGAGCAGAATCATGAGCAAGGATAGCTGACAGAAGATGCTAGAGGTCATGTAAAGGTCATCCAGAGGTCATCCAGAGGTCATCTTTAAAGCACAGATAATCACCACCCCAACCAGCCCCCCCTTTTAGTGCAACAGTTATGGCTTCTCTTTAAACTAGCGACGCTGAAACGGTCGATGTCTCCTGACAGCCAGCAACGGAGGTGCAGCAGGCGGTCAGAACAGGAAGTGAAGATGGCGACAGGATGTGAGCTCACTGCTTGTTTGTGGTTTTCAGGAAGCGCTGGGACTTCTGCCTCGCCATGCGATGCTGCTGATGCACCGTCTGAGCCTCCAATATGGCTGCCTTCAACCTCTGCAGGTAACCGTGGCAACCAGGTGAGTCCGCAGACACGCACACACACACACACACACACACACACACACACACACACACACACACGTGAATGAAGTCCCACCTGAGCTGCTGCTGCTTCTCCGAGACGAAGCGTTCGAACACACTCCTGATCCTCCCGCTTCAGCGCCAACTTCCTCTGCTCCGGAGAGACAGACAGACAGTCAGAATGGCAGTCAGACAGACAGACAGTCAGACAGACAGGTGGACAGACAGACAGGCGGTCAGTTAGACAGACAGTCAGACAGATGGACAGACAGACAGTCAGAATGGCGGTCAGACAGACAGACAGTCAGACAGTCCTGAGTAGCTACCCTGCTCTACGTGGACGTTGTCCAATCAGCAGAAGGCAGCAGGACGTCCTGGAGCCTGACTTTCAAAGCTGAACTGATCAACTCACACGTACGTGCACACTCTTCCCACTCCTCTGCCCCCCCCCCAACACACTCCAACACCATCAGCAACTTGACTGCTGGCTGACCTTTGACCTCTGCCCTGTTAGCACGTAGCTTCGATCAGACCTGGTCTGCGTCCCTCCTCCCGGGAGGTGAGGAGACCCGGCTCTGGACTGCGGAGCCGGGTCAAGGTTAGTGGTTGAACAGACTGGCGAGCAGATCCTTCGTGCTGGACAGATGAGTCAGCTAGAGGAGCAACCTTCTGGTCGTCATAGCGACTCTGGGGAGTAACAAACAAAGGCCACGGCTGCACAGCGTCAGGAGGACAAGGCTGGGCGGCTCGGAAAGCAGAGGCAGCCTTTTGCCATGACGCTCCTCCAACCATCTCTCCATCCTTCACAAGTGCACACGTGGAGTCTCCTGAGGCAACCATGAGCCGTGGGCACAAGCAGCGTTTACACCCTGAACCACCGCAGATGGAGACCTCCATCCCTCCTCACCGGAGAAGATGAACTCACGTCCCCGCCTCAGCCGCCAGGGGGCGCTGCTCCTCAACTCTGACTTGAAAACTGGCGAGTTCAACCTGTTTCACCTTCACCAGATCGAGGAGCAGACTCGGGGCCCGGCTGCCCTGGAACCTGGCTGCTGGGCCTCAGTCCGACTGTCTGCTGGGAGACTGTTGGACTGCTGATGGACGACGGGTTCCTGTCAGAGGGGCTTTAGAAGCACTTGAGAAGGACCCGCTCCACGAGCTGGCCTGAGCGTGGAGAACAGAGCTGCTGTCTGCGAACAGCTAGCACCACGCAGCTCCCCAGAGCAGCACAGAACAGTGTGTGTGTGTGTGTGTGTGTGTGTGTGTGTGTGTGTGAGACTGCACCTTGAAGAAGATCTTGAGTTCAGATCCTGACACAGCCGGAGGCTGAGAGAGGTTCTCAAACAAACACTCCCATTCTTTGTTAAAATGGCCGACAAAGTCGATTTCTTTCACACACAATATCCTCCTGAAGAAAGACGGCAGACGCAAATCAGAGGAGCGAAACACCAGAGACAGACAGCACTGTGAAGGAAAGAAGGAAAGAGGGAAAGAAGCAAGCGTGACGGAGAAGAAGAGGCCAAGTGTGATGACCCACCTGTTGGTCACCAGCACGTTGGTCTTCCTGTGGCCACCTAGTGGAGAATGACCTCGGAACACTTCCCCTTCCAGCTGCTTGATTTGGGAACGCTGAAAACACACACACACGCACACACACACCCACAGGTGACACACACACGGGTCACACACACACACAATCCAGGGGGCTCTACTCAAGAGATTTTGATCCTGGTGATCTGAGACTAAAGCAAGTGAGTTCAGAGCTGAAGGAACAGAGTCCAGCTTTATTGACTTATTAACAAAGATCAGCACTGATGAGGACACACACACACACACACACACACACAACACATGTGCAGGTACACCAGGCAGAAAACTGTTGTCTAGGCAACTAAACAAACATCTGGCGCGGTTCTTCAGCAGAGAACCGGAGCTGTTGCTGAGGTCTGAGCCCAACGGACCCGTGAACAGAACCAACACAGAACACGTCTGCAGGTCTACAGTCTGGATTCTAGACCAGGGTCACCAAGGGCAAGGCCGTCTCATCTCAGGTGTGGGGACCGTCTGATCTCAGGTGTGGGGACCGTCTAATCTCTGGTGTGGGGACCGTCTAATCTCAGGTGTGGGGACCGTCTGATCTCAGGTGTGGGGACCGTCTAATCTCAGGTATGGGGTCTGATGTTGACCTGCAGGGCAGCGGTGGGTATCTGGGGAGTCTGACTCCTCTGTCCCCTGAGGCCAGGTGGACTACAGGTGAATAACTCTAGATGCGCAGGCAGATGATTAAAGTCCAGACAGACTGTGTCTGCATTTGTGTTTGTGAGAGCTGAAAAGTTGATCCGCTCAAACCCGTCAATCCTCAGACTGCATGTGACAGAAAGACAAGAAAGAAGAAACAAAACGAGAGAAAAACAGAAGAAGAAGAAGTTAGTTGGAGGCAGATTATTAATAACAGCCTGGTTTATTGTTCCTCAATCAGAGAGCGCCACTCTTCACACTGTGACTGTGCACGCCCTCCCAGCCTGGACCAGTCCGGATCATCGAGCTGCCCAGCTGTTTGATGCCGGCTGTGTTTCTGACTGGAGCCACATGGGCTCAAGTCCCAACAGTTCTCCTGCTCATGCTAGCAGCGTAGCCACGAACGGCTAACAACACGGCTAACAAAGAGCAGAGGAGTCCAGCATCGCTGTGGAGCTACTTTAAAACTAAGCGGAGCCGAGAGGACACAGACCACAGTTTTCTGCCTGAAGCACAACTGAAACAGTCAGCCGGGCTAACCTGGAAGAGGTCCAGACCCTGAGACTCTGTGGGGTCATAGGGGCGTATGATCCCGTCCTCTCTGATCAGACGCACCGGGCGAAGTTTGGTCACTTCCTCCGTCGATTCTGCCACTCTAATATCACACACACACACACACACACAACAAAGAAGCCGTGACTCAGGTGAAGCCTCTTGGCCTCTCAACCTTAACAGCTGCAGATTCAGAGACAGCCAGTCTGAAGAGCGCCCTGGGACCCATCAGAAGGTGGTCACAGTCACCCTGACTGAGCTCAGCATCACCAAACCAAGCTGAGGCTCGCTTGGAGATCAGGACTAGCGTCACCCAAGGAGCGGGCGGCTCATTTCAGATGTGGGCACCAAGGTTTGGGAGCGTAGGCACAGCTCCCAGTCGGAGCACTAAGCCTACCCCCGAGGAGAGCCAGGGAGGAAGTGTCCACCCTTGAGCAGATCAGGCTGAAGGTCCTACCTCTGGATGCCCTGGAACGTGCTGCTCGCCATGTCCACGATTCCTCCAGTGGGGCGAGCAACCACTCCCACCAAGCCTTTACCGATGCCTTTGAAGAACCCAGTGGCGCCCTCCTTCTTCGCTCCTGCACACAGCCACACGTATTTTCCCGGAATTACTCATGAAATGGATTTAGGAGGAATGCAGAGTGGGTGTGGCATCTGTGGAAAGACCTACCCTCCACAGGCTTGGTGACGATGCCTGTGACTCCTCCCACAACGCCCTGCACACACACACGTCACACAAGAGCATCGCAGGCTGCTACTTTCCCCTTTTTACCTCAAACTTGGACAGAACAAAACGTGTTTTTCTTTCTGCCGGTTGGAGATGATTTCATTCTCCGTTTTCCCAGCAGAAACTTGAGCAGGACCGTTTGAAAGCCAAGACCGAAGCAGCCTCCACGACCTTGCTCGGACCTCAGAGGAGATGATCGACCGTCTCTGCACACCTTCAGAAGTCCTTTTCCTCCTTTGGCCAGACTCTCAGCAAAGTCTTTTGGGGGCCGGTTCATCTCCTCTCGCCGCTTTTGTTGGTACTCCTTATCCATGGTGATGGCGGCCAGACCTTTACCGACTGAGCCCGTGATCCTGGAAACCATCCCAGCAGCACCACCTGCAGGTCACAGCAACATCCAGCAACTAGTTGGTCACCAAACCCGGCCAGTTTCAGCACAAAGTAAGCATGACCAACACACTGCAGCTACGGCTTCTTAAAGGAAATAAAGGAAGATAAAAATACCGTTTGCAGTTATCAAACTGAATATGAACAGTGAAGGTCAAAGGTCAAAGATCAAGCATGTTAGACTCGTGAAGACCACAGGCCCAAAATGAAGCAAAGGTCCAACGTTTGTTGGCTTCTTACCGACTGTGTGACCAAACAGGCTGCGAACGCCAATCACAAAACCTTCTGCAAACTCTTCTGGACCCTGGACCGCACCCTGAAAACAGCAGTCATGTTAGGAGCCTAGAGCGAGCTGACGTGGGTCAAGGTCATCTCTGCTGCTGCTGCTACTACTGATGAGCGCTGTCGCCATCAGGTACCAGCAGCACAGCTCCTAGAGCCAGAAGCAAGAAAAGGTTTGCTTTACCTGAAAGGGTTCATAGAAGAAGGCTTCCACTCCCTCAGACAAGCCTCGGATCAGTCCAAACGGGTTTCCCAGAACGTCCAGGCCCAAGACAAGAACATACATCTGCTTGAGGAACTGCAGGGAAATCATATCGATCTTATATCTTTCATTACAGAGAACGAGTGCAGACAAAGAGACATCCTGGAGCTGCTTTTAAACAGTTGTGAAGGTGAGAAGATGTGGTAGAAATCCTTCAAGGTCCACTGATCTGGGTTTAAGTCTACCAGCTCCTCCAGCAGGAGGCCTCCAGACCAGAGGCCGGAGTAAAGTCACCTGTTCGCTGTAGTGTCTGAGCACGGCCCTCATCAGCTTCTCCTGGCGGTAAAACTGGTACTTCACCTCGAAGAAGGCCAGTCTGAAGAAAGGATGAGCAGTTCGTTACAAAAAAACAATCCAGCACGAGGAAAGCGTCCTGGACCAGCAAACAGGTCCTGACGGAGGAGAAGGGGACTCTCCTCCTGCTCTGAACTGGAGCAGAAGGTCAGAGGTGAAGCTGCTGCTCAGCTAAGCTAATAAGGACTCGTGCTGACTCATGTCTTCTGAAGGGAATCAAGCATGAACGTACAGACCTTCTGAAGACATGAAGGCAGGCTTTCCCAGAAAGAACATGAGGAACTTAAACCTTGTAGAAGTCAGGCTCCGATCATTAAGATGTTTGTAGAACTATGTCAAAGCTGTGCCTCCAGGAAGCTGCTGAAAGCACACAGACACTCACTTAAAGATGAGATCGTCAACGTCTGTCAGCGTTGCTCCGATGCTCTTGAGCAGAAGGTTCAGGGACTGAATGGCTGCTGCTTCCTGGCCCGAGTCCTGGTCACTGGAGCCCAGCGACAGACTCAGATGGAGCTGGAAGACAAAGCTCCTCTGCTAAGAACCACGATTCACACCAGACTGGGGATCTCAGGTCTTCTCACCTTCACAGGGGAGATGTGAAAATCTTCAAAGAAATTGAGTCCTGAGGTGTCGGAGAGCGACGCCTCCATCAGCTCAGCCTGCAGCAGCTGCAGATCCTTGCTCAAGAGCTGCGACTGACACACAAACACACGCCGGGCCTTTTCAGTGAGGAACACATCTTCCTATGGACCAGAGCTGGGCCATCACCTTGCTGCCTTGCTTTACCTTCTGCCGGTCTGCCTGGCCGTCAGTCACAGGAGTGAAGAGAGCCAACATGGCCGCCAGGAAATCCTGATCGATCTTCACGGCCATCTCTTGGATCAGGGCCATGAAGTACCTGAGGACCCAGGAGCAGAAGGTGCAGGACTGAGTGTGAGCTGAAGCCACAGCAGCATTCACACACACACACACACACACACACACGCCCCTCTGGTGGATACTGACTTGAACTGCATGACGGAGCTGTGCTGGTTGAAGCGGGTGATGACGCACACGTCGATGAAAGGTTTGGGCTCTGAAAGGACAAAACAGCAACAACCGTCAACTCAGAGAAGCTTCAGGAAAGCCAAGCCGAACTAGATCTGAGGAGGAAGCAGCTCAGTCAGCTAAAGCAGGTTCAGCAGGTCCACCTGAGTCCAGAGCGATGGACTTTGGAGGAGGAACCGGGTGGAAAACGATGGGGAAGATGGCTCCTGGCAGCTGGTTGTCCACCTGAGAACAGGGGGGAGCTCATGGGACTGAGATGTGACAGACTTTTCTGGAGCCTGTGTGTGTGTGTGTGTGTGTGTGTGTGTGTGTGTGTGTGTACCTGCAGCCAGTGCAGCTGGGCCCGCAGGCTGCGCTGGTGCTCCGACTGCTTGAACTCCACCTGAATCCCAGGCAGGAAGTTTCTCCTCACTGAGCAGCAGATGGGATGACGCATCATCATGGCTGCTCCGCTGAAGTTCACCTGGCGCCACAAACACTCCAGTCAGCAGCGCACACCGACAGCTCCCCCTCCCAGAGCAGGTTTGACCTCTGACCTCCAGGCCGGTGTCCAGTCTGAGCCAGCCCCCGCTGCTCCCCCCACTCAGGTGGCTCTGGTAGGCCTTCTCCAACAGGTTGATGTTCTTCTGGCTGAAAGGCTTCCAGCGATTCTTTGGCTTCATCTCCCAAACTACGCCCGAGCTGCAACACGCAAACACACACTAGTGTCACACACACACACACACACACGAGGAAGTGTGGGGATCGGAGGGGCAGCCGCAGGCGGAGCAGCCTGATGGTGTTAGACTGTGTGGGTGGAGGGCTGCTGACCACCTGGTGATACCGACGTAAGCGATCTCCTGACGCCTGCTGTTGTTGATCAGAGACAGCCCCAGGTTCTGCAGGGACACCTTCACTTCCTGTTGGAACTGCTCCAGGTCCTCAGCTTGGCGAGCCTTTGTCACCACGGCGACGTCCTCTGTAAACAGCAGCACCCGCTGACGCCCATCCAAGAAGGACACCCAGTGCACCTGAGACAGGCCGTCAGAGGACAGCTGGCCCAGCTGGTCCTGAAACAGAGCAGAGCCTGAGCGGGGTCCAGGGGGTCCGGGGGGTCCCCACCCCTGCGCTCATCTACTCTGCCTGCTTCCCTGCACCACCCTGCTCAAACAAGCCAAGCCTTCGCTGCTCTGCTGCTCTCGTCAATCATCTGCTTCTCTGCTGTGGGACATCTTTAGTTCTCCTTCAGCCGACTTTACTTTGGGAATAAGTGGAGCAGAAGTAGTATTCTTTGGAGTTCTGAAGGCACGGCTCCAACTCACTGCTGTTCTTAAACCCCACAGATGGTTTTTTCTTGTTTTTCTCAGATCTTTGGTGATTCCTGACCTTCAGCAGATCCAGCTCCCCAGAATGTGCCAGGCAGCTCCAGCAGAGCGTCCGCTCCCCCGTTGGGTCGTCCCACGCAAACAGCCGAGCTTCCCCCGGTCTGAGCTGGTGAGCATCTGTGGAGCCTCTGAAGAGGGAAAGAAATTCAGAAAGAATCAGGCGCTCAGGTCCCCCAGACTAGAGGAGGCGCTCAGGTCCCCCAGACTAGAGGAGGCGCTCAGGTCCACCAGACTAGAGGAGGCGCTCAGGTCCACTAGAAGACTAGAGGAGGCGCTCAGGTCCACTAGAAGACTAGAGGAGGCGCTCAGGTCCACTAGATCTTGACAAAGACGCACACATGTGTGTGTGTGCTGACCTCTGCCTGTAGCTGACCCTGGCTGAGGGTGTGTGTGTGTGTGTGTGTGTGTGTGTGTGTGTGTGCTGACCTCTGCCTGTAGCTGACCCTGGCTGAGGGGGTGTGTGTGTGTGTGTGTGTGTGCTGACCTCTGCCTGTAGCTGACCCTGGCTGAGGGGGTGTGGTTGAGCAGCAGAGCTGGAGCTGCTCCTTGGTAATAATCGCTGAAGCCGATGACGGTTGAATAGTCGCTGATGTTGACGTCCACGATGATCCCACCAAACTAAAAACAAAGCAGCAAAAGCTGGTGTGAGCAGGCAGAGCTGCAGGGAAAGTGAGGACTGTGATCAGAGTCTGACCTTGTCAAGGCCCAGCAGGGTGCCGTTGTCCTGCTGGTTAAACAGGAAGCAGTTGGAAGTGGATTCAGAACCGACCACACGCAGACACAACTTCCCTGATGGGTTCTCTGGCCAGAAAGGGAGGCACTAGCAAAGCAGACAGAAGAAGCTCGAGCTCCACGATAACAGAAGGCAGCAGCAAGCATCCCAAGCACCGCGTTGGTCAGGGTTACCTCTGCAGAGGAGACGTAGTGCCACCTGGTGGAGGCGTGGTTGCTCACTTCTCCCACCTCCAGCTCGTAGGAAGACTTGTTGACCAGGCTGAAGAAAGGACTCATGGTTACGATCCTTGTGAGATTGAAACTGCTCATCCTGATGCTGACTCCCACCTGCACCAACAAACACAGGAAGTGTTGGGGTCAGGACAGCCGCACCACGACTGCTGTTGACTGCAGCTGTCCCCGTCAGGGTCACCGTTAGCTGGTATAGGCTAAGCTCATGCTGCGCTGCATTTGGAATCTTTGTGCCGTTACCAGATAGTCCATGCCGTTGGCAGGACACTGAACGCAGCCGTAGCTTCCCACCGTGTCCAGAGAGAAAGCATCCGACCAGGAGCTGTTGGAGATGCACAACTGGAGCTGAAAGCAAAAAGACAAAACCAGAAGGAAAACTACAGTCAGGACGCGCACGAGGCAACAGCGCACGGCCACACGGCCTGGATGCTCCCTGGGCTTCATCACCTTGAAACACCGACTTCCTGTCTGCTCAGAGAACTCTCCCAGTTAGATTCTACCTGTCTGCTCATCCGGTTTGGTTGTTTTTGAGTCCACAAGAACAGAATGAGTGTTTCATTAATAATCCCATCTATGGGATAGAAGAGAGCTGGCAGCAGGCGGTTTCTCACCTTGCTCTTGTTGAAGACGTTCTTCTTTCTGAAGGAGAAGAGGACGATGTCCCTGAAGTCAGCAGGGTGTTTGAGGCTGACGCTCTCAGCTCTGTACTGCAGCACTCGAGACGTTGTGTTGATGATCCAGTATGGGCTGAACAAGGACAAGGTCACGCAGCTCGTTGTCCTCAGGACGTGGACACTGATGTCCACCGTCATGCTGGGATCCAGCTCACACACGAGGCAAACGCTGAAAAACTCTGCCAGTTCCCGTTGGATCCGAACGTGTCCATGCCAGTCACGACCCTGATACCTCATCAGCACCAAAGACACAATTTCCCCGGCGACGCGTGCGTTCAGAAGGTCGGCTGTGCTTCCTTCTGGAAGATCATAAGAGTCTGCTGAGCTCTGGGAGGAGAAAGAGCACATTCAAGGGTGAGATCTGATCCCTGTAAGGAGCCTGAACTCATTTCACTGATCTTTGAACGACTCCGCTCTAAACTTCCACCACTAGCCTATCCTAGCCTATCCTAGCCTAGCCTAGCCTAACCTAGCCTATCCTAGCCTAGCCTAACCTAGCCTATCCTATCCTAGCCTATCCTAGCCTAGCCTAACCTAGCCTATACTATCCTAGCCTATCCTAGCCTAGGCTAGCCTAGGCTAGCCTAACCTAGCCTATCCTAGCCTAGCCTAACCTAGCCTAGCCTAACCTAGCCTATACTATCCTAGCCTATCCTAACCTAGCCTAACCTAGCCTATCATAGCCTAGCCTAACCCAGCCTATCCTAGCCTAGCCTAGCCTAGCATGTGAGCATGATCACCTTTTAGCCATTGCTGCGGTTGCTAAGGAAGCAGACACTTGCATAGCGTAGCAACCCTAACCCTGACAAACGTGTCCTCAGATGTACCTCCATCATGTAGCGGACAGTGTAGGGCAGCAAGTTACGAAGAGTGACCACAGGAAACAGGTGAATGACGTAGGCAGGGTCCCAGTCCTCCTCCCCGTGGCAGGCGATGTGTCGCAGGTCGTCAGGGACGGCCAGCGTGCTGACCATCAGCGGCAGGAGGCCAGTCATCATGGAGGGACACTGGAGCAGGGAACGCACCTCCGAGCTGCGGTGCACCTGTTCCTTCCAGGAGATGCAGGTGGAGGATGGAGCGAACTGACCGCTGAGGCATCCGGCCGGACACACAAACAGCTGACATCTGCTCGAAGAAGAAAATAAAGAAGCAGCAGATCAGGAATCATCAAGGCAAAGGAGGAAAAGCACGACTTGATGACTCAGATATACGGAAGCAAAGAAGCAGAGGTCAGTGGTGCCCCAGGGTCAGGGTTAGGGTTAGGGTCAGGGTTAGGGTCAGGGTCAGGGTCAGGGTCAGCAACAGGGTTAGGGTCAGGTTCAGGGTCAGGGTCAGGGTCAGGGTTAAAGTCAGGGTCAGGGTCAGGGTCAGCAACAGGGTTAGGGTCAGGTTCAGGGTCAGGGTTAGGGTCAGGGTCAGGGTCAGGGTCAGGGTTAGGGTTAGGGTTAGGGTCAGGCTCAGGGTCAGGGTCAGGGTTAGGGTTAGGGTCAGGCTCAGGCTCAGGCTCAGGGTCAGGGTTAGGGTCAGGCTCAGGCTCAGGGTCAAGGTTAGGGTTAGGGTCAGGCTCAGGCTCAGGCTCAGGCTCAGGGTCAGGGTCAGGGTTAGGGTCAGGGTCAGGGTTAGGGTTAGGGTCAGGCTCAGGCTCAGGGTCAGGGTCAGGCTCAGGGTCAGGGTCAGGGTTAGGGTTAGGGTTAGGGTCAGGCTCAGGCTCAGGCTCAGGGTCAGGGTCAGGGTTAGGGTCAGGCTCAGGGTTAGGGTTAGGGTCAGGCTCAGGCTCAGGCTCAGGGTCAGGGTTAGGGTCAGGCTCAGGGTTAGGGTTAGGGTTAGGGTCAGGCTCAGGCTCAGGGTCAGGGTTAGGGTCAGGCTCAGGGTTAGGGTTAGGGTCAGGCTCAGGCTCAGGGTCAGGGTTAGGGTCAGGCTCAGGCTCAGGGTCAGGGTTAGGGTTAGGGTCAGGCTCAGGGTTAGGGTTAGGGTCAGGCTCAGGCTCAGGCTCAGGCTCAGGGTCAGGGTTAGGGTCAGGCTCAGGGTTAGGGTCAGGGTCAGGGTTAGGGTTAGGGTCAGGGTCAGGGTTAGGGTTAGGGTCAGGCTCAGGCTCAGGCTCAGGCTCAGGGTCAGGGTCAGGGTCAGGGTTAGGGTCAGGGTCAGGGTCAGGGTTAGGGTTAGGGTCAGGCTCAGGGTCGAGCCAACAGTCAGCCTTTCAAACGCGTTGTAGCAGCAGAAACTGGACTCTGGACTGAGAGAGCTGGCTCCACCACCTGGGCCACCAGGTACATGATGGTACAGGTGAGTGGGAGGAGCTACCTGTACGTGTCTAAAGCGATGTGGAACTCGGTGTCAGGCTGGGCCTCTCCGACGCCCTGCAGGCTGCTGGATGTTGGACAGTACTTCAGGACGGTGAAAGGCACGGAGAAATGATTCTGAATCTGAAAAAGAACCGGCGGTCAGGAAGCTCCTGTTCCTCCTCAGGACCAGGACGTGAAGTTCCTCTGACCTGCAGCGGCGAGCGGACAGTCACCACCTTGTTTCCATCAGCAGCATCCACCTGCAGCAGGACGGAGAGGGCCTCCTGCAGCATGGGCCCTCGGATGTTGTAAAGGCGCCGGCCTGGTTTGTCCACAGCGATGTTGGAGAGCTCGCTGTATCCGGATGGAACTGTGGGTTCAGAAACACATGGTCTTCATTTCAATCCTCAGATCCTTCTCGCACCGCCGGCCCCAGAGGCCTGAGCTGGTGTGGACTGGGGGGACTGGGGGGACTGGTGTGTGCTCTGACCCATGGTGAGCTGGAACAGGCAACTGTCTTGCCGCTGCAGAGTGGACAGCTTTCCTCGTGACGATGACTCAAAGACGGTGTGCTCCAGGTCCATGCTCTGGTCCACAGGCAGCTGGTGGAGCCTTCCCTGCGCTGCTGCTCCCATCAGCCTCAGGTTGGCGCTGTGTCGTACAATCAGAGGAACTCCCAGACAGTTTTTGATGGTGACCGGTGGCTTCTCCTTCAGGAAGGAGCTAAAGTCGCCAGTAGCAGCCTCCGAGAATGCCTGACCCAAACACACCAACCGCTAGTTAGCTCTTGGCACGTGTGCAGCAGACGCCAGATGTTTACCTTGGAGAGGTTGTGAAAGACAGTGAGAGCAGACTGCGAGATGGTGACGCTGAGGATGTCTTTGGAGCAGATGCTGATGGCGGTGCGAGGTTCAGGCAGAATGACAAACTCATCTCCGTGAACGGGACTCTTGTCCTGGATCGGGTTCGTCCTCACCTGAAGGACAAAAGCTCATCAGCAGAAGCTCCACCCACCTGCAGTCAGATTCTTCCTCAGGTTGGGGTTAGGCTTTTAACTTTAGCAAAGGGAAAGGTGAAAAGAGCTATTTTGGTTGGTGAGTGGACAAGAAACTCTTTAATCTGGCGACATGAACCTCCAGCTCCAGATTCCACCTGCGTCTGCTACTGTCCACTCGTTCGATCAGAGGCTCCCACACGGCGTGGATCTCATTGAAGTAGTTCACCTACGGACACAAACGCAGACGTCTTCAGGATGTTTGTGCTGGGGTACGAGCACATGTAGGAGGCCTCAGCGCTCACCTCCAGCGTCACGTCTCCCCTCAGCTGGAGCAGAGAGGACCAGTTTTTGGCCAGTCCGTTGAACGAGGACTCTGCCAGCAGGAGCGGAACAGTTCGATGGCCCAGACCAGATTCCAGAGTCACCTGGAACACCTGTGTGGTAGGAGGACGCAGGAAGCTAGCAGAGAAATGTGTGAAGGCTGCAGACGAGCGTTTTAAAGAGTCTGCGTGGAACCTTGATCTGTGCAGAAAAGTTCTCGCCCTCGTTGCAGAAAGCAGCCTCTCGGAAACTCTCGGTGACCTCTGTGGCCTCCTCCACTCCGAGGAACCAGTAGTTACAGTTGTAAATGTTGGAGACCGACCAGAGGTCACCAACAGCCAGCGTAACGTCCTCCTCCTGTTGCTCAGCCTTTGCTCTCATGGCGGCTGTGATGGTCATCACTGTGCTGAGGATGAAGGGAGAAATCTGCAGAAGGAAATGGAAAAGGGTCATCTGGAGGAGCTCCATGCAGGACCTACACGTCCTCTTTGACCACGTCTTAGAGCAGTTATAGGCAAATGAGATCTGGAAGCATTCCTCATGATGCTCTCCACCACGGTTGGTGCTGAGCATGAAGGCACCTTGACAACGACTTCCTCCACCGTGACAGAGCCAGTCAGCGGTTGGTTGAGGCGGCTGCTGGTTTCCATCACCACTGAGCAGGGTCTCAGCACCTGCAAACAGTCAGAGCACCGTCAGCACTGCAGCTGAGCCCTCCCAGCAGGCGGGTGCTCTTACGCAGGACTGGCTGAGCTGGGACCTACTGTGGTGATGGTCTGCTGCTCCTTGCTGCGGATGAACGGGCAGGCCTGGACCTTCAGCTCCCTGAGGATGGCTCTCATGCTCTGGCTGGAGTCCTCCTCAGTCTGCAGGCTAACATCACACTGAAACGAGGCCAGGAGGGCGGGTGCATCGGCCTTCATCAGGCTAGCGACAAACACCACCTCGGGGTCCACCACCACGGCCCGCACACGTGTTCGCACTGCGGCCGCTGCAGGGAGACCATGTGATTTCTGAGCGCACGTCTGAGATGGCTGAGCCTCTCGTTATCATTGCTGTGACTGCTGATGAGCTCGGCTGAGCCGCATCTCAATCGTTAAATACATTAAAACGAACATTTCAATCCCAAAGTTCATCACTTCCTCTAATGCTGACGCTAACCAGGTACATAACAAGAAGAGTTAGCCTGCTCTTGAGAACGGAGACAGGCCAGGCTCTGCTCTTACTGGTCTTGGGGCCAGTCTGGGGCTCCGAGGTCTCTCTCAGCGGGAGTTTGTCACTCGGTGCAGAGCTCTTGTTCACGGAGGAGCTTTGAGGCAGAGCCTGAAGGAAGAAGTCTGTGACTGCCAAGAGGAACTCCACACTGGCACACAGGTAGAGTTTCTGCAGGACTGCCACCAGCTCACGCTCTCCAACGCTCTGTCGGTACGTCACGTCCACCATCGGCTCGCTGCTGCCCTCGTCCCGCTGCCTGATCATCCTGCAGCCACAGCACAGGCACAACACATGACTGCTGTCGGGCTGGGACCACCAAGAATCAGGTGACTTACCGAGAAGTGACCCTGTTCATGCCCGCCCTCAGATCATCCAGTGTGCACGTGCCGAGGACGGTGGTCACCTCCACACAGCCAGTAGTCCACAGCTTGCCTGAAGTCTTCAGGAGGTGAAGAGCAAACTCAGCCAGTCTGAGGTTCTCTGGGTGCTGACGCTCTGAGGGCTGCAAGGAACACAAATATGGTTGGATGGCTGGTTGGATGGCTGGTTGGGTGGTTGGTGGGTTGGATGGTTGGTCTTGGTTGGTTGGTTGGTTGGATGGTGGGTTGGTTGGATGGTTGGTTGAATGGTTGGTTGGTGGGTTGGGTGGTTGGTTGGATGGTGGGTTGGGTGGTTGGTTTGTGGGTTGGATGGTTGGTTGGTGGGTTGGTTGGTGGGTTGGATGGTGGGTTGGATGGATGGTGGGTTGGTTGGATGGTGGGTTGAATGGTTGGGTGGTTGGTGGGTTGAATGGTTGGTTGGTGGGTTGGTTGGGTGGTTGGTTGGTTGGATGGTTGGTCTTGGTTGGTTGGTTGGATGGTTAGTTGGTTGAATGGTGGGTTGGTTGGATGGTTGGTTGAATGGTTGGTTGGTGGGTTGGGTGGTTGGTTGGATGGTGGGTTGGGTGGTTGGTTGGTTGGATGGTGGGTTGTTGGATGAATGGTTGGTTGGGTGGTTAGTTGGTTGGTGGGTTGGATGGTTGGTTGGTTGGGTGGTTGGTGGGTTGGTTGGGTGGTTGGTTGGTTGATGGTTGGTTGAATGGTTGGATGGTGGGTTGGGTGGTTGGTTTGTGGGTTGGATGGTTGGTTGGTGGGTTAGATGGTGGGTTGGATGGATGGTTGGTTGGATGGTGGGTTGGATGGTTGGTCTTAGTTGGTTGGTTGGATGGTGGGTTGGTTGGTGGGTTGGTTGGATGGTGGGTTGGTTGGGTGGTTAGTTGGTTGGGTGGTGGGTTGGTTGGGTGGTTGGTTGAATGGTTGGTTGGTTGATGGTTGGTTGAATGGTTGGATGGTGGATTGAGTGGTTGGTTGGTGGGTTGGATGGTTGGTTGGGTGGTTGGTGGGTTGAATGGTTGGGTGGTGGGTTGGTTGGTTGGGTGGTTGGTTGGGTGGTTGGTTGGTTGATGGTTGGTTTGTGGGTTGGATGGTTGGTTGGGTGGTTGGATGGTTGGTTGGATGGTGGGTTGGATGGTGGGTTGGTTGGGTGGTTAGTTGGGTGGTGGGTTGGGTGGTTGGTTTGTGGGTTGGATGGTTGGTTGGATGGTGGGTTGGTTGGATGGTTGGTTGAATGGTTGGATGGTGGGTTGGGTGGTTTGTGGGTTGGATGGTTGGTTGGATGGTTGGTTTGTGGGTTGGATGGTTGGTTGGGTGGTTGGTTGGATGGTGGGTTGGTTGGGTGGTTAGTTGGGTGGTGGGTTGGGTTGGTGGGTTGGTTGGATGGTGGGGTTGGTTGGATGGTTGACGATTGGATGGTGGGTTGGTTGGATGTTGGGTGAATGGATTCCCAGTTTAGTAAGGTTGGATGGTTAGTTGGATGGTTAGTTGGATGGTGAGTTGGTTGGGTGAGTTGTAGTTGGGTGGTGGGTTGGGTGGTTGGTGGGTTGAATGGTTAGTTGAATGGTTGGATGAGTGGGTTAGGTGGTTGGTGGGTTGAATGCATGGATTGGTTGGTGGGTTGGTTGGGTGGTGGGTTGGTTGGATGAGTGGGTTGGTTGGGTGGTTAGTTGGTTAGGTGGTGGAGTTGAGGATTTGGGTGGTTGGTTGAATGGTTGGTTGGTTGATGGTTGGTTGAATGGATTGGATGGTGGATTAGTGGTTGGTTAGTAGGTTGGATGGTTGATTTAAGTGGATTAGTGGGATTGAATAGTTAGGTGAGTGGGTTGGTTGGTTAGGTAGTTAGTTGGGTGAATTTGAATTGAATTGATAGTTTAGTTTGTGAGTTGCAGATGAATTTGTAGTTTGTTAGTTTAGATGGTTGTTTGAATGAGTGGGTTGGATGGTGGGTATGTGCATAGTGAGTCAGTGTGATCTCAAGTCAGATGGGCATTGTCAGTTGAGTAGCCAGACAAATAGTGGATGTGCTAGATAGCAGACCAATAGAGATTGTGGATTTCCGTGGTTTATAAGTTAAAATATTGTTCAGTAAGTAAGTTTATCAGTTTGATTCTCAAGCCAGGCATTTGAGTGTTAAGCACAGTGGTGTAGTTGTTAGGATAGTTGTGTTCATAGGTGAGTTGAATGGTTTAGTTTTGTGGGTTGGATGGTTGGTTGGGTGGTTAGTTGGTTGGGTGGTGGGTTGGCGGTTGGTTTGTGGGTTGGATGGTGGAGTTGGTTGGGTAGTTAGTTGGGTGAGTAGGTTGGGTGGTTGTTGGGTTGAATGGTTGGTTTGTGAGTTAGATGGTTGGTTGGGTGGTTAGTTGGTTGGGTGGTGGGTTGGTTGGGTGGTTGGTTGGGTGGTTGGTTGGTTGATGGTTGGTTGAATGGTTGGATGGTTGGTTGGGTGGTTGGTTGGATGGTGGGTTGAATGGTTGGATGGTGGGTTGGGTGGTTGTTAGGTTGAATGTTTTGGTTGGTGGGTTGGTTGGGTGTGGTGGAGTTGGTTGGATGGAGTAGTTCAGTTGGGTGGTTAGTTGGTTGGTGGGTTGGTTGGTGGGTTGAATGGTTGGTTGGTGGAGTTGGTTGGGTGGTGGGTTGGTTGGGTGGTTAGTTGGTTGGTTAATTGGGTTGGTTGGGTGGTTGGTTATGATGGTTAGTTGGTTGATGGTTGGTTGAATGGTTGGATGGTGCTGGGTTGGTTGGTTGGTTGGTTGGGTGATTGGTTGGTTGATGGATTGGTTGAATGGTTGGATGGTTGGTTGGGTGGATGGGTAGGTTGATTAGGTGGTTAGGTTGGATTTGGTGGTGGAGTTGGTTGGGTGGTTGATGGTTGGTTGAATGGTTGGATGGTGGGTTGGGTGGTTGGTTGGTGGGTGGATGGTTGGTTAGTTGAGTGGAGTTGGTTGGTGGTTGGTTGGTTGATAGTTGAGTTGTGAATGGTTGGATGGTGGGACTGGTTGCGAAATTAGTTAGTTAGTTGGGTGGTGGTTGGTTGGTGGTTAGTTGGTTGATGGTTGGTTGAATGGATTTGGATGGTGGGTTGGGTGGTTGGTTGGTGGGTTGGATGGTTGGTTGGTTGGTGGGTTGGTTGGGTGGTTGGTTGGTTGATGGTTGGTTGAATGGTTGGATGGTTGGTTGGGTGGATGGTGGGTTGGTTAGTTGGTGGGTTGAATGGATTTGTGGTTTTGATTTGGTGGAGTTGAATAGTTGGTTGGGTATGAGTGGGTTGGTTTAGTTGGTGGGTTGAATGGTTGGTTGGTGGTGGGTTGGTTGGTTGGTGGTTGGTTGGTTGGTTGGTCAGTGGGTTGGTTGGTTGGTTGGTGGGTTGGTTGGTTGGTTGGTTGGTTGATGGTTGGTTCTGAATGGTTGGATGGTTGGTTGGGTGGATGGTGGGTTGGTTGGTTGTGGGTTGAATGGTTGGTTGGTTGGTGGGTTGAATGGTTGGTTGGATGGTGGGTTGGTTGGATGGTGGGTTGGGTGGTTGGTGGGTTGAATGGTTGGTTGGTGGGTTGGTTGGGTGGACAGATCATGGGACCCACGGTCCACCAGAGGGCTGACTTGTGCTAGCTGCAGCAGTCTCTACGTCGCCAGGGTGACAGCTCAACCAGAGGCTCCCACTCTGTGTGTGATGCAGTTGTGACTGAAGCCTTTGTCAACGTTGCGCTGATGTCCACTAGTACTGGCTAGGACCTTTGGCTCAGAGACCATCTGAACCTTCAGATCCCGGCGCCTAGCTCCGGCTGGGTCCTCTCAGAGAACGCCTGCACCTCTGGTAGCAGATCTCATTTCATCCACAGAAGAGCTGAGCTCACGTGCACCAGACGGGGCTGGTTAAAGGGAATTTCATCCAAGAGTGCGGAGTACCTGAGCGCGCTCAGACGTTAAAAGAACTTTGAGCCAAGGTTCCAGAAGGTGCCACTGACCTGTTTGGGATCACTGCTGTAGAGAACCAGAGCAAGAGACTCGATGTTGACAGTAAACCTCAGGGTCTCCAGCGACTCTCCCTCTTCACCACCAACTGTCAAGGTTCCCACGTCAGCTGAGGCTACGAACACATCCAAACTCATCAAGCAGGAACAGGAACGGCCTGGATGGCTCTGGGATGTTTGCCGCTGCGCTGGTATACCTGTGGACGCACTTCCAGATGTTTGCAACTGCATCCCAACATCCTGCTTCTGGGAGAGCGGTCCCAGACTGCTGGCCTCTCCCAGATTCTCCAGCGGGATCCTCAGCAGCATGGTCAGGTCCTCCTGACTCAGCTCCACCTGAGGACAAGCAGGACTCAGGTGAGCAACGGGCAGTAAGTGTAGAGCAGCCGGAGCAGCCACTGAGGACTCAGGATCCAGAAGCAGTTCCATCCCCCACCTAAGGTCAACCGCCAAAGCCTGTCTGGTGAGGGGCTGGTGAAACTGCTTCCAGCCTGCTCTCCTGCTCTCCCACAAGCCCTCACACCTTCATGGGCTTCAGATCTCCAACTATCTCCACGGCAACCATCTTCTTGTACCAGGAGGCTGCCAAGTTCCTTTTGATGTTCAGGTGCAGATTTACTGGTTCCAGTAGTTCAGTTGGTGGACCTGATGCCTGGTCCACAGAGGTCCTCAAGACAGAACAGAGCCAACAGTGAGTCCAGATCTAAAACGGAGCATTTCAAATCTAGATTGGATGAGATTGACGTCACTTCCTGGAAGCTGGAAACACCAACCTGGAAAGTTTGAGCTGGGACAACTGAATGTCCAAGTCGTCTACGAGGGCTGGCAGGGGGCCTTCATCAACGGGCAGGAGCGAGAAGCTGTTGGCCACCGTGATCAGACCCAGGTCCATCACCAGAGCACTGTGGGAGCCAGATGACTGCGGCACGATGACCAGCGGAGCCTTCAGATTGATGTCCAGGGACAGACGGAAGCTCTTCTGAGCAAGGTCTCGCACGCTGGACGCCGCCTTCTCTGCAGCCTGAGCCGTGGCTGCACTCACAGCTGCTTTGGCCGTCTGGAAGTTGTTGCTGAAGTTCTGGAAGAAAAGAAATCAACAAATGAGTCCTGGCCCAGCTGCAGCCAGGTCAACTAGAGCCTGGCTGAAATGATGGTGGACTGGCTGGTCGGTCCACACACTCACCAGCAGGGACATGAAGACCTTGTGCAGGTAGACCACCTGGATGCAGCTCAGACTCAGCTTCAAGCACCCATCACTCCTGGATGTATCAGCATAGGCGCTCCCCTCGGTAGCACGAGGCGTCAGACTCAGGGCGAAGCTGAAAACCTCCTTTCCCACGATGGAGACCACCTGGAGCACAAACCATGAGCACTGGGGTCAGTCCTGGACGGGCACAGACCGCCCAGGTCTGGCTCATTAGTTCAGCTGCACCGCTGGCTTTCAGCTGCAAACCAGCAGCCAGGTCGGCGGGTTTACCACTGGTGCTCACGGGTGTGTCAGCTGCTGTTTACAAAGAGCAGCCAGCTAACCGGACTAGCTGGGAAGCCTGAAGAGAGCAGCCAGCTAACCGGACTAGCTGGGAAGCCTGAAGAGAGCAGCCAGCCCGCCGGGAAGGCCTCCTGAGGTGGGTGGAGAAGAGGGTGCTCCGTGGTTGGTCGGTGCTCTGGGAGAACTGACCTTCTTGTGGATGCTTGTTGAATCTGCATTGAGGACGCTGAAGTCTCGCAGACGGGCTGAAAGGTGCGTTTGTGGTCCCTGGATCAGGACACAGCTGTCGATGCCTGAAGGACAGGAAGCAACAGCAGAAATCAGCCAGCAGCGCTCCGCCAGGCGGCCGCTGGGGGCTGTCCTCTCCTACCTTGGATCTTGATGTCAGCGATGTTGCGGTTCTGCTCACACACCAGGACGTTGAACGCTCCCAGTGACATCATCACTTTCA